>VCJN01001027.1:0-34749 GCA_006384855.1 Tetraselmis striata | reverse complement strand
GACCGAGTTCTGCTGAACGTACTGGCGAACAGCGCGGCCGCTGTTCATTAACAGGGTGAGAGTGTTATGTACTCTACACTGCTGTACTTAGTACTGCGGGAGCCGACGAAGGAGCGAAGAACTGGCGACTGAGGCGGACGAGAACGAGTACAAGCCAAGCGAAGTACGAGTATGAGCATTGCGAGTGCGAGTACAAGTGAAGGCGAAGTACTGGTACGAGGACGACGAGGCGACAGTACGAGCGACTACAAGGCGACTAGTAGTGCAGGACAGTATTACGAGTACCCACATGGGGTGCGAGTAACCTGTATGTACCTGCGTACCAGCAGCGGCGATTGTCGGACGCTATGGTGTCACCTGTTTGAGGATGATGATACCAAGCGTTAGATGGAGCGCTGCCTTAGGAGTGTCTTAGCAGTAGGTACTAGAACCTACTGGAACCATCTAGAACGCTATAGCATTTGCTATAGCAATAGTAGTGAAATATTATATCACTGTGCTGCGGACAGACGAAGGTGCTAGGAACCGTGTCTGTACTTAGTAGTATATGACTAAAATAGCGACGGGCCGCGGGTTAGGACCGCACACGTCGATTTTAGAATTAGTCTAGTAGTTACACGCAGCACAGGTGACGGAAATTGGATCGGTACGCAGCGCACGGAATGACGGAAACCAGCGACTATAAATAGGCCGGCAAAACCACCGCCGGGCCAGTCACCCAGGTTACCGGCATTCCGGTACTGTAAGAATCCCTTTTCCCAAATCTCTGCTCATTATTCCTGGCCGTGTGGAATAACGATCCAATGGGCCCTCGACACAGCACCTGCTTTAGGACTATCTATGGCTAGACGATTATTCGGCCTAAGTCCTAAGGGGGCTGTGACACGCTTGGTGGTGGCTAGCTGTGAGCTAGCCATACGCATAAATAGCGGCGGGTGGTGACAACGTTGTAACCATTGTTTCTTTCTCTCTCTGCTGCCTTCTGTGCGTTTACGACAGCCTTGTCTGCTTGACCTGCGTGAGGCACCCTAGACTGTCGCAACCGTATTTAGAATGTAAATGAGGACATATGTGTTCTCACTTGACACAGGCGTGCTCAAGGGTCGTACTTCCCCCGTAACTACCTCTGGACAGGGAAGGGTCCCGTAATGAGCTTGTAATTCGACGGTACGCGTATGCACAAGCCAAAACAGTAATAAGACAAAGTGACTAACTATCCCTATACGACAGGGCTGCCAAACGGCTTGTAGTGCCGCAAGAGGCCGATTGGCACACGGTACAGCAAAGTTGTCGGCTTCTCCCAGCTACCAATACCGAATCCGAATCCATGTACTCAACCATTACCCACCCGCCGCCGGCATCATCCTTGGATAAGTGATGGTCTGTCACTATGTCCGGATCAGCCTAGAAGAAGCACAATTCCTCCCCGATGTGCTTCAGCGCGACAGTGAAGGCGTGATGCCCATGCGAATGTCTGGCCGAAGGGGCGCCTTGCTCTGCGACACACATGTGCCAAGGGGGGACCCTATTGCCATGCGCTCAATTGCGTGCATTCGGCACACAACGAGGGTGAGGTCCGGCAGCGAAGGGTTGTTGGGGTCACCTCCAGGATACTGCACTCCTCCAACATACATGTGGTTGTCATGCTGCTTCACCTTAACACGCCTGTCTCGCAGTACGGCATGCTTGCCGTATTCATAAGCTGGCACCCACTGCTCGCCCCATTGCGTATTGTGCCTGAACACCACATGCATGTCTCGGGCTCGTTATGCACAACCTGCATGTGTGTATACCAGAACTCAGCAAGGCAACCCTATAATGCAGTTTGGAGTCATGCATGGGAGGGGGGTGCCTTTATCCAGAATTTGCACTTCCATCCTTGGGTCCTGGTGTACGAAACAGAGGTAGCCATGATTGATGTCCCCTCCCCTATCTTGCACTGGTGATACAAGTTGTACCTGCGGGGTAGTGCAGCCAACAACCTCATCAATCATAATCAACGATCATAACAAATCATTTTCGACCGCAGATAAGAGTTGAATCGACTCCTGTCCGTCGATTTCACAAACCGCATTTCCTTGGCTAGCGCGGCCGGGGCAGCGGGGCGCCAACGCGCCGCGGCCGGGGCAGCGGGGCGCCAACGCTCCGCAACATGGTAGCAACGCGCAGCATGGCACGCATGAGGTGGATCACATGGTAGTAGAAAGTGACGTATATGCCCGGAACATGCTGCGTTAAGATTCTGACCTATAACCTGAGTTAAGACCCTGATTAAATGGGGGGTAGAGGGGGACATGGGGCCGGGGAAAGGGGGGGGGGGGGGGGTCACTTGATGTTATGGGGGTTGAGCCCCATTTGATATGCGCGCTTCCATGCCGGCTCAAGCTCCAGTGTGCCAGTTTCTTGACAGTAGTTATCCAACGCATGTGCGCATGCCGCCGAGATGGCGGGGGCGGCTGAGGCGCCTTGCTGCACGGCGGCTGAGGCCCCGGTACTGAAGTCACACCTCGCAATAACGTCTCCTTCGCCGTCGCTATCGCTGCGGCTGTCATCAGTTCGTCACGAGGGTTGCCTTCCACAACCCCCGCGACAATTCCTTCGGCGTCGCTATCGGCGTCGAGAAGCTCGCGTAGCTCATGTCAGGTGCACATATGCGCGCAAGCATCTAAACGAATGCACGCGTAATAAGGATGAAGCACAGCAAATCATCATTTACACGTGGCCAGCGCGATGCCCTCACCCCTTAGCCAATATTTAAGCACCCCTCCGAAGGCACCGTTGGTGGGTGCGAAAGGGACGCACCGCCGGCCACCGCTCGCAAGACTGAGGCCACCGCTCGCAAGACTGACGAGCAAGAGATGCGGAGGGCGGAGAGAATTAATCGTAAATGGCGGGACTACCCGCATCTCCGCAGTGGGGGCAAGTGAACGCCCGCATCTCTCGCGTAAACACCCGCGTACTGTCGCTCCTAGCTCTTGTAACGTTGCCATGTGCAAGGAGCCCTTTGTCGTTGTCACGTCGCCTTGGTTCACTCACCTGGATTTGCTCCTACCGTTGCTGGCGGCCTCCAAGGCGGAAATCTCTTGCGTGCAGATTCCGAGCACCTACATGACGCAAGGGCCCCTCCCGCGAATGGACTGCCTCGACAGCATGTTGACAGCGGGTCGTGTACTTATCATCGCGTCAAAGCACCCAAGACAGATCCTGGAGCTGCCGACTTCATCACGAGCCACAAGAACTTGATGCAGCCCCTGGAGGACTTGGAGCGTGGTATGGGTGTCCCCGCGGCGGTCAGTCCTTGCATGAAACAATACCATGGGTACATGTTTGGGTCGGACACGACGCACCGCGGGCCCGTGGGCGCCCCAATTGAGTTAGTTGCCCAGCGGTAACCCATGTCCCAAGTGTCACGGGCGTGGCAATGTCCGCTTGTACGGGCAGGGGCACCTTCTGGGACTGCCTGGCTGCGGCCGTGCGGACGACCCTACCCAGTACACGCCGTTCCTGGCAGCCTACAACGAGGCACTCTACCCACACATCGTCCCCCGCAGTGATGCTGCGGACAAACGCAATCACGAGTTGGCGGCGCAGTATGTGGCCCACTTTGGGGATCATGCTGTGTTGCCAAAGCATTTGTACAGTGACGAGGACTACGCCAGCATCCATGCCAGCGCGAAGGAGCTGCAGCTTGCTGCTGAGGCTGCGGCTCCTGCGGCTCCAGCTCCTCCATAGAATAGCGTGTTGCTGGGGTTTTGGCTGCATCGGACGCCGTATTCCCATCCATTCGGCACGGAATGTCCGGTTTTCACACATTTGTGTGTGACTTTAGTGTGAATATTACCCGTCTTTTACGCCGGGTGGATGGGCATCCCGCGTCCGATGCACCCCAAGTATTTGCGCGCAGCACGCTAGTCTATGCACCGCCAATGCACTCCGCCTGCCCCGCCTCCATCCGTGTGGGAACCGGTAGTAAGTGTTGTTGCGTGCGCACATCGTGACAACATTACACGGTGGCAATTGCAATTAGCGGTGGATAATGTGAAGGCATTTTCGAAATCGACGGAGACTGAGGCGGTGCTGGTGGAGTGCATTGGCGGTAGGTGCATAGAATAGCGTGTTGCTGGGGTTATGGCCGCATCGGACGCCGTATTCCCATCCATCCGGCACGGAATGTCCGGTTTTCATACATTTGTGTGTGAATATAGTGTGAATATATCGCGTCTTTTACGCCGGGTGGATGGGCATCCGGCGTCCGATGCACCCCGAATCTCACCAACACGCTACTCTACGCACCGCCAATGCACTCCCCCCGCCCCGCCTCTTTCCGCGCGCGTCCTACGTTGCATTGTATATATAATAATACGTACATGTACTGCTCCGAAACCAGCCCAAACTTAATGAGTGCACAAGTGTACATGGAAGGGGGGGGGGGGGGGGGGATGTGGCGGCGGGTCATCCACTCACACATACCCCGGCGATGCATGACAGATATTACAAGCCGTGGCGGGTCGGCGGGCCAACCTGGCGGGGGGGGGGGGGGGGGGGGGGGTATATTCAACTACACGTGCGACAGTGTCGTTTCGTGGAGCAGTATATGTGCCCGGCCTCGTCATTTATACCGTTATTCCCTACCTGCGCTGCATGGTCCACCCCTACGAATTACTTAGCACAAACCGCCATTACTTAATAGGAGCCTAGCACAGCCCGGCGTATATGCCCGATTTGGCGATCAACTTCTACGCACTTTCCGTCCCTCAGCCGCCGGACATGGGGGTTAAGCCACCAGCTCGGCAGTTGCTCAGCCCGACTTGGCATCCCGTACCGTGTCGATGGTTTCGCAGCTTTGCCGCCGGCACACGCCAAGTCCAGCGCATGCTGCCGCCGAGTTGCGCACGCATGCACGCACGGTAACACGCCGCCGACGCCGCCACGCTCAATTCCACCACCACCGCCAGCCGCAGCTTCGCACGCCGTTCCGCCGACCTACGAAAAGCACGAATCCCCCCCCCCCCCCCCCCCCCCCCTGTCCCCGCGTCATGTATTATATATTTGAGGCGACTATGCGGGGCGCATCACACGCCGTGGCGTGGGTAGGCGGGGCGGCGGGCGGCGGGAGCCCTAATCCGGGTGGCCGGGCAGTATCCACACCCACACCGGCACCGCCGCTCACCTCTGCCGCGGATGAACCGCCTCCCAAAGGAAACATGCCGGTTGGTGGTAAGCGCAGCAGGCGTGGGGTGCCGGTGCCAGTGCCGGTGCCTGTGCGACGGAGCTGTCGCGTCAGGACCCGCACCGCAACCGCAACCGCAACCGCATGTGGAGCGACACCTGGCGGTGCCGGCCCCACCTATGTCTAGGGCCACCTCCTCACAGCACCACGCCACGACGGCGTCGGCCACCGCCGACGGCGCCGTTGCGGGGGGGGGGGGGGGGGGGGGGGTGCCTTGCCAGGCGACGATGATGCGCCTGATGCGCCGCGTCCGGAGGCGAAGGAGGCCGTGGTTGAGGCGACTGATAGGGCTGAGGGGGTTGTCGAGGCGAGCGAGGCTGCGCACGCGCCACCCGCCCCGCAGCCACCTGCGGGACAAGCCGACTTGCTCGTCGCCATGTTGACCGGAGCACTACGAGCCGTGGCGGGAGGCGGCCACATGCACTATCATGTGCGTGTCATGGCCGGACGCCCGTCATGCGTGTACTGCGGCCAACGGACGGAGTGGGAGTGTTGCTGAGACGGCACCCCGGCTTTGTGCGGCCCCAAGTACCCATGCATGGCGACCCATCAGCGGGCAGTCCCCTGCCCGACCACGGCCGCGGCGAGGGAGGAGTTCCGCCATGTCAGGGACGCGTTCCACGACGCGACTCGCGCCGCCGTGTGTGAGGCTTCCGAGAAGGCACGCGCGGTTGGTAGGGTGCGTAGGGTGAGGCGGCGGACGGCCCAGGAGATGATGGAGAGAGAGACATGCCGTTAGTGAGGTCGGGCGCAATGTTATTGGGTGGGGCACACGGGCGTGTAACACTTGCACTTTGCGCGTGCTGCTGGGTTACATCTAGGCGGCGTCACACTATATATGCAACCGGAAAGGCTGCGTTGCTACTGCAAACGATGCTACGCCTCACTCGATAGCAATTACCGCTGCCCCGACTATCCCACAGCCGCTGCCCCCCCCCCTCCCCCCACTCGCGCACCGTCCTGCGACCTCGCGTGGATCCCCGCCACCAGCGGCTTGCACTTGCACTTTGCGCGTACTGCTGGGTTACATCTAGGCGGCGTCACACTTGGCAACCGGAAAGGCTGCGTTGCTACTGCAAACGACGCTACGCCTCACTCGGTAGCAACCGCTGCCCCGCCTATCCCACAGCCGCTGCCCCCCCCGCCCCCCTCTCTCGCGCACCGTCATGCGACCTCGCGTGGATCTCTGCCACCAGCAGCTCCCCGGCGTCGACGTCCAAGTCGGCAGCCTTCGCGTAGGACATGTGGGCAGGGGCCACGAGAACAGCCACCTTGCGGATGCCCGGACCGTCTAGCATGACATGGGCCTCCCCCCCGCCGGAACCACCGCCGCCGCGCGGCACTCTCCACAGGTCCAAGCCCACGGCAGTGTGGGCTCGTTCCGGCGTCCACACCGTACACAATGCAGCCCGAATGGGCCGCTCGCTGGCACGGCTGTCGTCCGAGTCAGCCCCCGGCGGGGGCCGCGGCGTGGCAAGGTAGAAGTGTTGAGCTCGCACGACCATGGTGGTGTACATGGCGTCTTCGCGCTCCGTCAGGAGGTTTCTCGGCAACTCCACCTCGCTCTCCAGCTCCTCGGTGGTATAGGGGGGTGGGTTGGCGACGGGGACTTGCTTCAACATCTTGTACACAAAGAATGAGTTGTCTCTTGACGTCTCCCCGTCCTCCCCCCTCCCAGTGAAGCCGGAGCTTGTCGCCGTTGCGAAGCGACGCCACCTTGTAGGCCAGGAGCCCCCCAGCGCCACCGCTGGGGGTCCAGCCCGGCAGGACCGCACCCCACCCCGCGAGTATGCGTGCATACGAGTGTGAGCCCTGCACCGTACGTCGGACGTCGTCCACCCGCTTCTCCAAATGGTCCTTAAGGTCCACCGCGTCCTCCCACGCAGCGGATGCGCTCCCAACCAACCGGATGGGCGTCTTCACGGCGCCGGGGCCAGCGTCGTCTGGGGCCATGTACCCATGTGTGTGTGGGTGGGTCGCTGTGAGTGCGAGTGCGAGTGTGTGTGTGTGGGTTTGGGTGGATGGGTGTGGGTGCACGTGGCTGAGGAGGCCGCAAGAGGGGGGGGGGGGGGGGGGGGGCTTCTTGTTGGGGTTGGGTTCCCGGTAGAGGCGATGCGCCTTCGGGCGGTGGTTCTGCTGCGCGAAAAGGAGGTCCCTCATCATGGTCTCGCAGACATTCTTCGGCAGCACGCGCTTGACGCCCGCCTTCAAAAAGCCCATGAGGTTCTCCATCCACAGCTCCGCAAGCGGGTGCCCGGAAGCGACCATCTGGCAGATCATGCGGCACACCGCCGAGTGCAAGTTGGAGACGAGGAGCGACACGAAGCCGTTTTCCTCAGCCAGGCGGGCATACACGGTGATGTCCGCTAGGTATCGAGTCCTCCCCTCCCTGGTGAGCGCGTCCACCTGTGCCTTGCGCTCGGGGCCGTCCTCCTCCGTCACCACGTTCTGCAACCCCCGCCGCGTGACGAACCACGCAGCTCCTTGCATGCGCTTGTACATGTGCCCAAGCACCGCCAGCTGCGACACCGGACGCATCACCGCTGGGGACGCGAGCTCCTTCTCGGTCATGATCGCCTTCGCCCGGTCCTCCTCGAACAGCGGACCGGCGGTAAGGAGGGAAAGCGTTTCCATGTGGTGCCGGCAGTCGTCCATGACCCAGCCGGACTGCACCGTCACCTTGCTTGACCGTGCAGTCCTGAAGGGGAATGCCGTCACGCCCACGCCCACGCCCACGCCCACGCCCACGCCCACGCCCACGCCCACGCCCACGCCCACGCCCACGCCCACGCCCACGCCCACGCCCACGCCCACGCCCACGCCCACGCCCACGCCCACGCCCACGCCCACGCCCACGCCCACGCCCACGCCCACGCCCACGCCCACGCCCACGCCCACGCCCACGCCCACGCCCACGCCCACGCCCACGCCTAGCTAGGGGCGGGGGGGGGGAGGGGGGGGGGTACATTTCGACTTCTCGGACACCGCAAACGAAGTGCGCAACCCTTGAGTTGATTGGTATCAGGACTAAAGCATGGCGCCGGTCTTCCTGCTTCATAGCCCGGAATCGAACGTGGCCCAGCACGGTGACGAAGATCCTCTGGAAGTCCTTTCCCAAGCCAAAATAAACAGGTGGCACGGCGCGAGGGGGAAGAGGTTGACCATGCTGACATAGCCCAGGACCACAGGCACCTGGCACACGCCCACAGCGCAGTTTTTGGCCTAAGATTGGGACATTTTACCGTACGCGTGCAGGTGTACCACTGTAACACCCCCTTAGAATGCCCGTAGGTACCCTGCACATGCCTGATACTATCATACCTAGCCCGTACAGTGTGTACGGGACCCTGGGGGCCGTACGTGGTCGGCGGGTTGACCAGCGGCGCGGCTGGGCGGCGGCGGTACGCGCTGGGCCAGGGCGGCGGGGTCGGTAGCTGGACCGGCGCATGCCGTGCATGCGCCAGGTGGTCCAGACACCGATACTACGTACGGCTCTCAATCGTACACGCCTCCCAACAGCAACGCTATGGCCGTCAAGACTAAGAAGCAGCGAGCTGCAAAACGGCGCGAGCGCCGGTAGGCAGCAGAGAATGCGACTACCAATGCGGGCGGCGGGGCGGCAGCAACAACAGTGCCGACCCGCAGCCCGCGAGCCGCGGAAAATGCGCGTCGCATGATCCGCGCCAGCACGGAGTTGGGAAACTTGAGGTCTCAACTCAAATACTTGGTCAAGCGAGCAGTGGGTGCGGAGGAAGCATAGCAGTATTGGGGGGCGGTGGTGGACAAACAGAAGGCCGTCGAGAAGGAGTTGCGGTCGCTGCTCGCAAAGGAGGCTAAACAGCGCGAGGAGGATGCGATCCTGCGCCGGAAAAAGGATAAGGCGATATCACGCCTCCGCGCCAAAGTGCGGCAGCTATACAACTGTCCCGAGCATGCCGACGATGCTAGTGGCGATGAGGTCAGCTCTAAGAGTGACTCTGGTGGTGAGGAGGCGGCGGCATACCGGTCGGTGAGGGAACGGCCGAGCGGGCTGGTCTATAAACTGAGGGAGGCGCGCAACTACGCGACGATCCGAAAGCACATCGGCCGCAAGGTCGACATGCTAGACAACTGGCTCACAGAGATCGTTGGTGACGACGACAGTTGGAAGGATATGTACACAAAGACGGTCGTAGAGAGTGACAGTGACAGCGACAGCCAGGCAGCGGACTACTGCGATGATGCTAGCACAGCTAAGAAGCAGAAACAGCCGCCGCCGCCTCAGGAGTGGGAGCAGATTGAGAAGGAAGAGGACCTAGTAGGGCAGCCAGCGGGAGTGAGGGATGCGCACACACCCCGCTTCATCTTGGGCGCACTGCTGGCGAGATACCCAGAGGTAGTCTCAGCCATCTTGCGCTCAAAACAATTTAAGAATGTTTTCAAAGAAGCAGTGGAACGAGCCTTGATGTCTGTGCGAGCGTTGTGGTTGCACAATGGGTTGCAAATCTATACAGACTTGCGGCTATCGCAAAATGCGTACCAACGGCTTATCAATCTTGCGTCACACGTTTGGGACCCGGACTTGGAGAAACCTTTTTAGGCATGTGTTGCATGCTGCGTCTCTCATGTGCAAGTTTCCATCTCTTGACATCATCTTGGGCCAGCAGAAGGATGAGGTGAACTTGGTGGGGTTGGAGACCGCAGACGACCCGATAATCTCCACCCTTCAATTGAGATTGGTGCTGCAGCAGCGCGTCCGCACCTTGTTGAAGGCAAAGATCATCAAACCAGGGGACATACTGCGCATCCAAGTGATTGCTGATGCATCAGGAATTTTCACATCTACAAGGGCAAATGGAACGGTGGTTGTTGCGAAGGTATGCATGCCATGTCGGTGCTACATTATATACATGTGTTGCTGCATGCTGTTACATAGACATATGTGAGTGATAATGTGCATGCTATCATTGCCACAGATTGTGTATGATGATGAATCAGTGGTGGGAGTGAAGGGGAAGGAGAGGCTGCTGGTCAACTCCGTGGAGAACAATCTGCCATGCGCATTCTTCCTGCGTGATGATTGCTACGAGGACGTCATGAAGAGCCTCCCTACCCTGCCTCAACATATTGACACCCTGCTGGCTGAGGGGCTGATGGTAGACGGCAAGAAGCATGGAGTGGAGGTGTGCATGGGCGGCGACTTGAAGTTGCTCAACGGATGGCTGGGACTGTGTGGGTGCTCATCCTTTTATCCATGCATCTACTGCATGGCACCCAAGGGCACTCTGCACAGATCCAAGGCAGCATGGGCGGCACATGGTGGGCTGCCACAGCGGTTCATCGAGCGGATGGTGGAGCTTGCGCACAAGGTGCTGGACTACACATATGATTGCCCTGCAGCAGGTAATGTGTTCTTCCATCTGATGTGTGTTGCATGTGGGACTCATTATGTGATGGTCATGTACTTATGCACTATATATTGTTACACTGTAGAATGTGATGCCAAGATCGGTCCATCAAGCGCGCAGCCATCAGTCGATGGCTGGAGCACAAACAAGCGCTAGACGGAGCAGCAGAAGCACTATGGGCAATGCAGGGGACGCCCTCCCTACATCTGCCTCCCCACAGTGACGTATTGCTGTTTCTTCTTCGCCTGATGTTCCCATAACCCTTGTCCTTGCCCGTCTGGCGGATGTGATGAAACCCGCCCAACAGCTCCATCGCGCGATAAGCAGTGTGGAAGCTCCATCCGCGCACCTTGCAGTCCACCTCCGGCTTCTCGCAACTGCCACGCTCGCAGTATCTGACCACGCGTAGCTCCCTGTCCCATGGGTAACTGCCCTTGCTTGCGTCGCTCTGTACGTGAGCCGTCCAGGTGGTCAGCAGCCTGGGGGGGAAGCCGCGAAGCTTGACGCCCTTCGCCGCGTTGGAAATCTTGAAGTCGCGAGCCATCTCCTCGAAGCAGGCGGCATGGAAGAGGGTCTCCCATTCGTCCTGCTCCACGAGGTCCACTGACGCTACCGGAGGGCCTAGGCAGTTGCTGCACGAGTGGTTGATCCAGCGGGTGGGCTGCGATCCATACTCGTCGTTAAACTGCTCGGAAAGGCAAAATAGACATGGGCCCTCTTGATGCAGCGCGGGGGCGGCTGCTGCCGCCATAGCCAACTGTAACAAAACAGCAACCAAAGGGGTGGTCAGGCGAACGCCTATTTCTCTGTCGACACGACAAAAATCCCCAAACCCCCACGTAGCTAGCCAGGTTTGGTACTAAGAAAGGTGTTTCGAAAAAAACGGCCACCGCATCGGAGGTCTAGATGGAGCCGTGTGCTTTACCAGCAGGTGCAGTTGGGTGGGTGAGTCGGCAAATGAAGGACGCGGATCACACCTGCAGCCGCCGGCCGCTCGCCGTTCAGACGGCTGACACCACCTCCGCACGACTGCTCGCACCCAGCGCCAAGTTTTAGGGTTGAGAGCGCACTCCTCCAGTTTGGTCACCAGTCGCGACCACACGGGGACGCACGGTCAGGGTGGTTGGTCATGGGTCGAGGCGTGAGTAGGTTCTGCCGCAACGCCGCAGGGGAGGCCGTATTCGTACTCGTTGTCCCGCGAGTACGCTATATTAAAATGTCCGCGCGTAGTATACGAGGATTTGCTGTGCCATGGCAGCCGGTGTTCTGCTTGGCCTCCGCCAGCCGGGTTGTGTTGAACGCACGCCGGGCAGCGGGGCTCAGTTCGCCGTCCTCATCCCCATCGAGGTCCGACTTGGCCAAGTCCTCCTCTATATGGCCGATGACGCCCATCTGCTCCAGCATCTGGTCGCCGGAGAGCAGGAGGCAGCTCGCGCCCGTGCGCACAGCCTGCAACTCTTCGCCATCCACCCTTTGGAGGACGTCCTTTGCATACCCCGCAGGCGCCACCTTCACTGTGGCGTCCGGGCACTCCACATGGCTCAACAGAAGGCACCAATAGCAGCGGGCTGTTTCCGACGGCTGCTGCTACTCCTGCCGCCGCCCCTGCTGCTGCTGCCGCCCCTGCTGATGTTGCTGTTGTTGCCGCCCTGCTGCAACTGCTTGTAATAAGGCGGCCTTGTGGCGCAACTTAGCCGCACGCTTCAACGAGTGGCTACAGTTCGGGTATTTTAGGAAGTGCCGCTTTCGCGCCGTCTTATCACTAGTGCCCGTCACCCAGCCCCGGCAGTGCTTGCATGTGTACACGCCATCGTTCGACACACTCGATATCCACCCCTTTCCCGGCATGCATGCCGCTGCGCGCGGGGGGGGGGGGGGGGGGGGCGCTGAGAGTTGGGATGGATACAGCCCACCACCGGCAGCCAGCCAGATGCGAGTGCACGGCCGTCCGCGCTTGGTTCAGCGGTGAGCGGCGGTGACCGTCACGCGACCCCGTACGCCATGCGCGTGCTGGGGCGTTACACAATCATCAGCACTTAAGGCGGCTGCATTTAAACGCGCACCTGCGAACACCACCTACCGCCTAGCACCTACCGTACCACCTACATCCGCCCACACCTCCGCCCGTCGTGCCGCACAACGCCCCACAACGTGCCGCACATCGCCGCACAACGCGCCGCACATCGCGCGCACATACGTCGTGCGGGCGCGCGCGCGGCACTGTACCAGGTCGTCACGGCGGCATCCACTGGCCCATCGCCTCCGCGACACCGGCGCACACCTCCGCCGGGACTGCCGGGACTGCGCAAGCCATGATCGCATGCCGGCAGCCTGCGATCATGGTTTGCCCGGCACTCCCGGCACCCTGCCGGCACATACATGCGGTGCCGCAATGCCACGCGCGAACTAAGCACCAATGCTGTGCGGGAACGGGCTTCGCGAGAGTCGGCCGCCGCACCATGCCAGTACTTATCGTGATTACTCTTTGGCAGGGGCCGGGGGCGCGGCCTGCCAACGTGGCGCACCGCGACGCCAGCGACCCCGTGTTGTGCAGCGATGTGCAGCGATGTGCGGCGAGTACGTGCAACCGCATGTTCTTGACCTAGGTGCTCCGCGTCGGCGCGCGACACACGAGCCCGCGTGCGCATATCAATTTGATGAAATTATCGAAACGAGAAATTCATATAGTACTTTACACGCGCGAGAGAGTCCTCGCTACTCGGTATGAAATCCACGTCCCTCGTACGTCCCGTATCGTCCCCATATGTCGTCGTTCGTCACCAGTAGGGGGCATTTACGTCACATCTGAATCTCACAGTGCATTGAGCGATAGCTTCGGGCTCGTCAATTACGTAAGTGCGTCGTTTTTTCGATAGAGTACCAAAGGGGCGACTACTGTTTGCAAAGTACTCGGCAGCATCGGTTATTAGGTTCCCAGCGGTTGGCCAGTAGTTGCTGGACGGGTTTGCAATAGCACCAGTACGGGATTGCGGGGCTAGGTTCAGGGCGGAAGAGCAAGGCCGCCTCGCGCGCCCTTCGCGCTCGTAGCGCCTGTCGCGCGCGTAACATACACGCGCGAAGCTTGGTCGTTGCGAGCCAGCTGCAACACGCAGTGTGACAATAACCGACGGACGCAGTGATGAAATGGTACGG
Organism: Tetraselmis striata; assembly: GCA_006384855.1. Lineage (NCBI taxonomy): Eukaryota > Viridiplantae > Chlorophyta > Chlorodendrophyceae > Chlorodendrales > Chlorodendraceae > Tetraselmis > Tetraselmis striata. The sequence goes on along the minus strand of VCJN01001027.1, from coordinate 20,979 downwards.
GAGGCGGTTGGTTGAGCCGCCATGTGCATGTGTGCGGTTGGTTGGGCCGCACTCGGCTGTAGCTGTAAGAAGCGCCGCACCGAGGAAGGTCTAAATGAGAAGCGCCGCACCGAGGAAGGTCTAAATGAAGTATGTAAGGTGGGGCGGGGGGGGGGGGGGGGGGTCAGGTCCTGACACATGGCGCTCATCCCGTCGTTGAGCTGCAAGGGTGCGCTTTGCGGCGGTCACCGAAAGGTGATGACCTCGCAAAGCTCCAGCCGCTACGACGAAAGGCGCGCCATACCGTCACTCGTGCTCACCTTTGCGGCCACGCCCGCGTCCACGCACTGCCACGTCCTCGTCCACGCCCGCGCCATGCAGCTGCTGCCGCTACCCGAGCAATAGCGGTTATGGCTTTGGCGTTGCTGGCCACTGTCGCCTCGAATATATAAGACGCAACGCTCATCGTACGTAGTAGTCCCTCATGAGGTCCCTCAAAATCGTGGAACCCAGATGCTTGGAACCAAGATGCTTGGAACCCAAGAAACAGATGCTTGGAACCCAAGTGCCGGACTCGCAGCACGTCCAGAACACCTTGGTCACCGTGCACACGCTTGACCTCATTAAGCCTCCATAAGAAGGCCAAACGAAAGCGAAACGCCTTCTCTATGGCTTCGAGCTCTCGCGAGGTAGGGGGTGAAGTCCTGACTTGCAGCAAGGACGTACGGCAACAGCTCATCGAGAGCCACGAAAAGTGCGGCCATGTGGGCGCCGAAACACGACATCCATAAACACTCCTCTTGGGCCGGCAGACGCCGGTCCTTCCGCTTGAGGTACTCGTTCGTTAGGTCTGTGCTCAAGGAGAAGAGTCCATGCACTCGGCTGACCGGTCGAACGGCCTCGTAACCAGTCTCTGCTCGCTGCAGTAGCTATGGCACCGCGAGGTAGTCTTCCTCGTCACTCACGGATTTTGCTCCGACACGGCCGCTTTGGGCTAGCTCTAGCAAGTCGGGGCGCTTTGCGGCTCCCCCGATGCCTGTCGGCTGTCCTGCAATGCGCTGCCCATAACCGGAACCATGTGCTCGCTCCTTCTCCATCAACGACGCGCTCACGAGCCGTAAATTGGGCCAACGTTGTTGCAAGCTCGCGCATTAATGTAGACTGGGCTTTCACGTCTGCGTGTAGCGACACAAGCGTCGGCTCAACGACGGGTTCGTCTTCTCCATCTGGCATGGTAACGCACGAACCTATCACACACGGGTGGTGAGCCGGGTGTGGTCTTGAACAGCCCGGGGTGACCTTGCTCGCAACAAGTTACGAGACAATTTTAACATCGTTGCGTGTAACGCAGCGAAAACTAGAAGATGGCAGGCTAAGCTGTTATGGCTGCTTTTATGTATACTCGTGCTGCACCCCAAAAGGCGCAACGACGGGCGCAACGACAGGTGCCTAGTTCCCGTACCACTGAGCAGCACTTGCAGCTGCAAAGCGCTTATATTACGTCAAGGGAGGAAACCCCATAAACTAGTTTAGATCATATACTACTACGCGCATGCGAACGCCTGCTGATGATGACGATGCGCATATCGCGCGCGCGCCCCGGCCGGGCCGCCTCCTCTACTGCGCGGAGCGTGCAACATCGCGCGGGTCCGACGCAACGGCAAACGCCTGTCGTCGAACAGTTAGCCCCACACGGTCACCACGTACGCATACGGGCACGGCTTATCCAGTGGCGACCTGAACATGAACTTCAAACCCAGTGTGCGGCACTTCGTATCGGTGACACTCTTGTTGCTGTTGACGTCACCCGAAGTGACAGAATGCATGCGCCACCAGCCAGGCTCAGAGGCCTTTCCAATAAGCGTGGACGACGAGAGCGATTGCGCTGGTTTTGATGGCGTGCTTCGTGTGGTGGAGGAGGGGAGGTGGGAAGCTCTGCTGCCTCCTGCAGGGCGAAGCAATCATGGTACGCACAAACTGAGGGGTGCGGCTCGAAGCACGCCTTTTGTCTTGTATTAAAACACGCACCCCGTACGCACCTCGGAGTGACTGCCGCAACACCCTACGACCGTTGACCGTTGCTGTAACCGGTTTTCATCAGTCGCTTTTGTATCTATTATACGATATCTTCAAGCCCGAATTAAAACTGCGCGTTGTGTATTCTGCGCACCTCCTGCAGCTTCCTTCATTGAAGAAGCTGGTGAAATGGTAATGTCGTGGTTTGCCGGGAGCCGCGAGGGGCGGAGCGGAGTTGGAATTTATGTCTCGCGTCTGCAGAAGCAAGGTCCAGACAGTGTTTGGACCAAGCCCGAGCTGGTATCAATCCGCGACAAGTTTTCAAATCAGGTATGAGACAGCTGGATTTTGCCTTTTTTTCACTGCTGCAGTATTCACCGCACACATGCCATCGTCTCGGTCGATACCCCTTGGGGGGCGGGGGCGCTTGGAGGGGGGGGGGGGGGGGGGGGGGAGGGGGGTGTATTAAAACCGCTTCCTATTTGCAGAATCCAGTGCTGTATTTCGATTTGGTATCATGCACACTACACCTTTTTCATACTCAGCAAGAGGAGCTCCAGCCCGGAAAGAGCCCAATGGATATGGAAGAAACTGCGACGTTGTGGCACCTGGAGAGCGCGGACGGTGGGAAGACCTGGAGCGAGCCACGACTATTTATTGATGAACCGCGGGGAATGTTCATCAGAAATAGAATTATAATGGATCCTACAAGCTCTGACACACTCCTGCTCCCGCTGTGAGTCCAAAGCACATTTTTCGTTTGACTGTGAAGCGCTCAATTGGCGCTGGCTGTGTGCTACACAACTATAGTGTTTCATATGCCATATCTGCGGTTTTATCCATATACCTGGCTTACTTATGCTTGCGTTGTTAACATCTACAGGTATCACGTCCCAGGTCCCAGCTCCACACAGTTTTCGACACTGGTGGCCCTTGAACAGCAGACAATGATACCGTTGGGCGAGTTTGTCATATGGGACTCGTTTTACTTGGTGCAGGCATCTGTGGTGCCCATGGGTGGATCTCGACTGCTGGCATTCTTCAGGGACAGACGCAGCGAAAGCATTTACATCAGCGAGTCAGCAGACAGTGGACGCATATGGGCAAAGCCACGGAAGACACCACTGGTGAATAACAACAGCGGCATACACGCCTTCACATTAAATCAGGAAGATGGCAATAACACCATCGTCATCGTTTTCAACAACTGCCGCAGTGGGCGAGTGCCCCTGTCCATAGCACTTTCAGATGACGAAGGCCACACATGGCCGCACATTGCAGATCTTGAATCCACCGAGGCGGAAAACAGTGAGGTGGATCAGCACGACTCCCATCATGGCGTATGTGAAGTCCCCAGAGCGAGTGAACAGGGAATGGAGAATGGGCCAGAATACTCATACCCAACAGTCATGCAGAGCAGTGATGGCAACATCCACGTATCATACACATGGCTCCGCAAAACGATAAAGCATGTGGTGGTCACCGAACAGTGGATCAGGGGCTCAAGGCACTCTGCAGGATGCTACAATCCAAATGAACAATATAACGCACTTCTTGCAGCTGTGAAGCCGGGTAGTAGCTTTTCTTGAGTACACGCCCAGCCCTAATTGGCGTAGTATCGCTCAGTATTATGTAAGATGGTTGCTGCCTGACCTTATTCTGTTAAAAACGTCAGACATGTCCAATCATGGAGTGGCGCAGACTGAAGTGACACTACTGCTTAACTTTTTCCGAGGACAGGTGCTGCACTGGCTAGTATTTTCATAAGATAATCATGCTTGTGTTAGGGCAGGATGATGCACAGCATGTAAACTTGGGATATGTTACATGAGTGCAATATTGAAATGCTACACCCCAAGCACGTCGCGGATCCTGCCAAATGTCAAAACATTCCAAACATCCCAGATTTCCTGGATTTAATGGTTTTTGTCACGTCTGCATCAAATTTATTCAATATCACTATGATGCATACTACATTGTCCTGCGTCCGGCGAGATAGGGCTCTGCACGCACAAAGGGGGGGGGGGGGGGGGGGGGGGGGAATTAAGTGCACAGCAAGTGTAAGCACATCTACATGCACATGTCCTTTCCGCAATGAGTTACCAAGCCAAGCAAACGCTACCTCGCCACGAGCTCATCTGCAATATCCTGGGCTTTCTTGTTGCTACGGTATTCCCTCCGCACAAAGCTGATGGCCTCGGCACTGGTATAGACATCCCTGTAACATCCTATGGAAGGTCAATGGCTGGATTGCAGACTGATGTAGGAAAGCAGAGGCCAGCGCAACAGCGGCGACGTACCACAGCCCGTCGGATGCAATTATCATGAACTCGTCTTCCTCTGTGATTTCAATCTGGAAAATACAATTTCATCAATACCTGAGTTTCTGGCAGGGTTTGTTTGTCCTAGCCCACACACCGCCTGACACATGGTGAGTCATCTGCATACCAAGGCATGTGAAACACTCCAACATAGCAGCGTACCTGAGAGACATCAGGTGTGGCAACAACCGGATCACCAGACCATTTCACACTATCTGCGAACTCTTGAGACCAATATCCATCCCTGCAATGCCAGCATCTTCGAGTCAGGTACCAGCAGATGTGCATGCAGATAGGTTGATGCTGTGCACAGGAAATCGCCACACAAACCTAATGCCATCCTGCAGCATTTGTGCGCGGTTCTCATCTCCCTTGAACTCAGCGTCTCCAAATGCGCGCGTCACCGCAAGCATATCACAGACACGCCCCCCTTTGACCCAGCCCCCCACAGACTCAATGCGCGCTGTTTCAAGCTTCACAATCTTCCCTTTTCCATACGCACGGTGCTCCGTTGACAGATCAATCGCCCTGCCATTCCTTGATAGTACTGCACGGCTGTGCGTGGGCAATTTAATTATCAGTCAGCACCCCGTACAAGCGTGCCAAAAGTTATTACTTACACGCCATCGATGTGCAAGCACTCCGGTACACACCTGTCGCCGACATTTGCGACAATGACACGGTCCTTCCTGGCAAGGACACAAGTAGCGGTGGACCCTGTTTCATCGAGTTGCTTCCCCTGGTTGCCTGAAATGAATATGTACATTATCATTGTAATGTTTGGCCGCAAACAGTCATGGCATTCAGACCACAAAGCAGGTCGGCCAATTGCGCTCACTCTGCAGCCAGTCCAGTATCTCTGCATCAAGCTCCTCAAACAGTCTTGGCAAATAGTCAGAAAGATCTGCAGGGCAAAACAAACTGCGACATAAATTCGATATTTCGATACAAACGGATGGCGGTGTAATCTATAATCGGCGTGTAGAGCAATCACAATCACAAGGTGATGACCAACATGACATGACAAGCAGTGATAGACGCCACCACATTAGGAAATGGGCCCAATAAGCCGTGCACACCCACTTTCTGCATCCGTGCCCAGGTGCTCAACTTCCGCACAAACCTTGCTGTACAGATTTTCTGCGAGATACTGTGCCACTTTGACACCTGCGTGGCCATCGAAAACACCTGGCATTGACACACGCGGCTCCGGCATCAAATGTGCCTCTGAGAAAAAGCTGCGAGAAAAAAAGCACGGATGCCAGATGTCCCAAGCGCAGACCTCCCACTGCAGCTCACGCAAAAGGAGGAGGCACATACACGCATATAGGTACCCTGACACGCCTCTTGGCACCAGAGCCGCCACATCCTCCATTTCATCACGCAGTCCCTGATCGGCGCTCACGCCGAAGTCCAAGGGCTTCCCGTACTGGGATTCCCAAGCGCTAGCAGCCGTAGCACCTCTAACTGCGCTGCACAGCAAATGGCGCCCTCTGCTGCCAAGGCCCTGCGCCAGCTTGTCTTGGGAGCTGCTGCGTGTACGCATGCCGTGACTTGTGGGAACCACTCGCAGAGCCCGAGCCCGATTTACCTGCTTGCAGGAGGAACGCACAATCGGATGAGTACTGCCACTTCGATTGAGTACTCGGCGCGAGGTATCACATGATGGCGCGGCAGCCCTACCGCCACCTCGACCGCACCACGCCTGTGAGGTCGAGTCGTATTCCGCTGGCCATGCGGTACCCGCAAACCCATGTGGGCGACGGCGACATGGCACGGCATACTGCGCGGGGCTTTTGATGGCGCAGCCTAGTGCTTGCTAAGAAGCGAAGGGGCCGGCGTTGTATTTATGAGAGACGCCCTCTGATGGTCGATGGTGCCCCTCTTGGTCGCTACTCGAGTCCCAACACCAGATTAATGTTTATTGGTTACACGGAGAATGTCCAGAGAATGCACGGAAAATACTGGAGTGGGGAAGGAAAAAGCAGGACATTGTAAAAGCAGGACTCACTGAGCGCCGGCCGGGCCGCGGGGCCCGGCGAGGTGGCCGGTGCGGGTGGCGACGTGTTGAGTAGCATACAGGGTAGATTGTGGACTTTCCGGGCGTGTCCGGTACGATTCTATGATCCCCGACGTTTCGTTTGACGATCGTAACTTCTGCTGCCTAAGCAGTGCTGACATCATAATATTTATTACATATGGGCTTTCACAACATTATTTAAATCGGGCTGACATTGTTATAAATCGTCTGCTACCTGTACCTTGCTCACCACGATGACTTCGCTTTACTTTTGCGATGACCAGACATCGCTAAGTACTGCGGTACTATCGCCGCGAACGACGAGCCCGGGCGCGGGAACCGTTGTGATACCATTCAGGAATCCTTGATTACTAACTGGCATGTCACCCCTATCTGCCTGTGGCCCCCGTCAGCAGTAGCACGCAGTGGCAGCACTGCGAAGGTCAGGCCGTGAACAGGGCAATGCCGGACGCCAGCTACCACTTCCATCAGAGACAGCTTCGCGGTTGCGCAGTTCCGGTGCTGTGTTCGGGCACCTCTGGCGATCAGGGTTTGATATCGTCCTGCAGCACCTACCGTGCAGAGGTCTGCTACCAGTAGTAAGCATCGCGCGCGCGTGCGCTATGGCTGAACAGCCAGCAGGTGCTATACCTCTGTCAGTGAGTGAAAATACACCGTCAGGGGTGGCTGACGTTGTGCGGAAGTCGGTGGATAAGTGGCTGAAAAACACTGAAGTGGTAGATATTTTGAACAAGTACAAGGACTATGCTTTCCCTATATCCAAGGACGCCCCTGTCACACCGCCAGGTATGGATCCTGCCGAGAACCATGCAGCTGTGAACGGTGGGAGGCAGGGCTGGAGATAGCGCATAAGGGCTCAGGGGGTAGTTGCACATGCTCACCTCGATTTACATCAACATGCACATGGTAGTTGCACATGCACACATCAGCGGCCAGGAATGAATGGACCCGGTACAAGGGTATGGATGTGCGTGACTATAGATGCATATAATGCGACAATATACATGCCAGCTGCGGGCATAAACTGTGCAGTTTCATCTTGACGTGCATTATGCTATATCGGGTGATGCGTAAAGCTCACAGATGCCCCCCCCCCCCCCCCCCCCCCCCCAAATCTTCCCGCCCACCTTGGAACGTGCATGACACTGCATGGGTCATTCACCTTTACAGGCGGGACCTTGTTTCTGTTTCAACGAAAGCAAGTGAGATTTTTCCGCAAGGATGGGCATTGCTGGCGCAAGAAGCCGGATGGAAAAACCGTCCGCGAGACACACGAAAAGTTAAAAGTTGACAATCAGGACGTTCTCAACTGCTATTATGCGCATGCAGAGGAACCTGATGGGGAACATCAGCTGCAGGTGAGCCTTTGCAGGGTTCATGGCATATTCGATCATGATGTCGCAAAGACATGGGCCTGAATGCCACCTTTCCGCGACAATGTGTGCTCTGCCACTGTGGTTATACGGATGCACATTTTTGCTGTATGCATTGTTAGCCACAGCAGACCGATCTCTGCGTTCTGCATGCCCTACTCAGCGGCGATGCTACTGGCTCTTGGAGGGCGACACAAACATTGTCCTTGTGCACTACCTCAACATTCCGGCCGAGGCGATGCGGTGCAACCCTGCCCAATCACCCAGCGGCTTTTCTCACCCCAGTGGCTTTTTCACCCATACCCCACTTTTCTAGCTGGCTTTACAAGTTGTGAGAAGCATCCCATGCCGTTGCAGGGCACGTCCTGATCGAACTGATGAGCAAGGCTACCTTGATATGGTGGGTGCTGTGCTATAGACATACTTGCAGAGTAGATATGGATTTTTGGACTGTGGAGCTTTTGGCTGATAATGCATCACATCTCGCAGGCAAATGATGATGCTCTGCAAGCCAGTGGGCTCCCCCCCCCCCCCCCCCCCCCTGGGCTTCTGAGGCTAGTCGTATCACAGCACGTATCCCAGTATTTTCCGGATATGATCTGTTGCATTGCATGGCTTTTCCTGGCTACGGCATTGTTAAGGTTCAATTTTGTTTGGCTTGCAGTGAACCGCTTGCGGATGGATCCTGCATCCGGTGGTCAGATGTGCAGTCAAAGGGACAGTGGCATGGCCTGGAATCAAAGTACCGCCCATGCAATGCACCACAACCTTTCTGGCATGCCTGACTAGCATGCAAACTATGGCGAGTCTCGTTATCCTACGCCAATTTCTTGGCATTCAGACATGGTTAAACAACGGGCAGGATTATGTTTCAAGACATGCGGTGCTGCTTTGTTTTATTGAGCAGGCAATGTCAACATCTTTTCTGCAGGCATGAGCGGCATGGGAGATATGGGCTCGCACCACCTGGCCCAGATGGACCGTTATGGGAACTGGGTGAATCCTGCAGCTCGGCGGATGGCCACTCACCCCGGCCAGACTTCCCAGTATGCATCACATACGCCAAACATGCAGCCTGGAATGAACCAAGGTGTGGCAACTGCACTATCTGTTCCTGCTGGCAGCACAACGGAGGATCCATGCTGATCAACGGTGCATATTCAGCAAACTTCTGCAGAGTGCTGCTGTTTGCTGAAGGATGTTCTTTGGTAAACCCTAGGTTCATGGCAGTCCCAGGTTATGGCCCAGCAAGCACACAGTCAGCACGTGCAAGCGCAGCAGGATCATCAGCGCCGTGTGCATGCACATGCTCATGCGCAGGCGCAAGTTCAAGCTCAGGCTGGTATAGGGTATAATTATTCAATGCCTGGGGCGCAGCATTATGCTGTAGGTCACAACATGTCCACGGGGCAGCCACAGTACTCCGAGACAATGCAGGGGGGTGGTGGTTTTGGGCCGCAAGCCACCTACAACATTCAAGGGCACATGGCTTCTGGGAATGTCATGTCGGGATGGCAGCCGGGCATGGTTGACCAGGGCCCAATGCCGGGCATGCAGTCTACGGGGACAATGCAGCAGATGCCAGTCACAAATGACTATGAGTATTGGCAGGTCTGCCCCCGCCCTTCCCTCGTCAGCCCCCTCCCCCTTTGCGTTCGTTCTAAATGCTGCGTGTCTGAATTGTACTGTAGACAATAGCAGGATTTGACACCTGCTTTATTGGCTGTGCTGACTGTGATATATTTCGTCGATATTTTTCAATCTGCCATGCAGCAACAGGGAAGGCAGTCGCATCCGGCAATGCCACAGCAGCAGCAGCAGCAGCCGCCACCGCTGCAACCGCAATCCCAGCTGCCGCAGCGTGTGAGTGGTAGTCAGCAACACCAAGGCAGTCCAGCTTATCTCAACCAACGCAGGTCTCAGCAATGTAGCCCGATGTATTCATCTAGCCATGAGAGCAAAGAACCGACACCCTCGAACTCTGGTGAGTATGGCCAGTTTGGATATGCTTCCGCATTCCGCTTGAAGCGTTCTTAGCACCTGAACTTGATATATACGGCCGCATTGGCAGTTGCTCACGGGAGTGCTGTCAAACTGGTGGCAGGAATGGTTGCAGGAGCTCAGCATTACCCGCAGCAGACTGCAAGTGCATGCCAATCCCCCAAGCCAGAAAACTTTTTTGAGGTGAGCAAACACGATACAGGGTCTGCCCTGTGTTGGCGGGAACTTGTCACCCTCTCCGTGCACTTGAACGAACTGCTTGCTGTCCGGCTCATTTCCTTGCGTGCAAACGCAAGGGGCGACAGGGGCCCGGACAAAGAGGTGCCACTGGCCAGCTTGAGGCGTCCTTTCGAATAACCGACTTTTCGCCTTCGTGGGACTACACCAGCGGCGGGGGCAAGGTAGGCCACCATGCAATTATCTGAATGCCTGAAAGTGTTATGCTACTCTTACTGTAGAGCTTACAGAAATTCCAAAATCCAGGTTCTGATCACTGGAACTGCCATGAACGTGGGAGAGAACATGCCACTGGCAGTTGTCTTTGGGGACACCGAGGTATGGGCCCATGAACCTGCACGTCTTTGTGTGACGCGGCTTTTTTGTTGATGTGTCACTATTATGAAGGATCCCCCCCCCCCCCCCCCCGGGCCCTGTATGCATCCTTCTGTATGCCCTGTACTCATCTTTCTCTATACCCTCGCTCTCGCCCATTTCGACAATTGTTCGCTGCAGGTGCCAGCTATTCAGCTGCAGCCAGGGGTTCTGCGTTGTCAGGCTCCGCCGGGTGCCCCTGGCGAAGTGGCTATGTACATCACGCGAGGCGGCGGGAATCCATGCAGTTCAAGTGTTGCATTCAAGTACACGTTACCTCTGAAAGACCCCCCAACAAACATTATAAGCTCTATTACCACTGAGGTATGTATCACGCCACACTTGTTTGGTCCGCCAACTCACCAGTAGGTACCAAAACAACGTTGTACTGAGGCCTTGCTCTGGTTCACAGACAAGCGATCGTGACCTCCAAGTGAGGCTAGTTAGTAGATTGCTGAAGGAAACCGGCGGCTCGCTGACTGGGGACGATACTGAGACTCAGGCAAACATCGGAGAGGAAGAACACACAAAACTGGTTGGTGACCTCTTGATGTTCCTTTTCCTGCAGTTTGAGACAGACATATTCAGCCGCTGATCCATGCCTGGGTTTTCTGTCAATTGAATAGGTTAGTGCGGCCATGGCGAGGGTGTGCCTGCTAGACGCAGAGCATGCTGAGCGCGTGTTGGAGCTGCTCCTGGAGCGGGAGCTGAAAGTATACACACAGCAAGTTATTGAAGCCCACGAATCCAATCGGCCCGCGGTATGATTCCAACGCTTTGTGAAGCTGGATGCCAGCACACATGAGAGAAATTATACCTGCTCATGCAATTGTGTATATGTCAGTAATCCTTCACAAAGCAACCGGGTTGGGTAACTGCATCTGAATTGCAATATGCTACAGGCATCGAGCCTCATCAATCATGTTGATGCAGATGGCATGGGCCTTATACATCTTGTGTCAGCCCTTGGATACGAGTGGGCAGTTGAACTTCTGCTTGCTTCTGGGGCAAGTGAAAGCCTGAAGGTGAACTTCTTACAGCATGAAGTTGACTTGATTTTCATTTTAGCTTTTGACTGTGCTTGGCATTGGACACACACTCTGCGCTGTTCTGCCGCTTTGGTAGGATCCGTGGGGGCTAACGCCGCTTCACTGGGCGGCTGCTAAGGGGCATGAGGTGCGAGTTTTGAGATTTTTTTGGAGACAGCAGTGTTTTGCATATATCACTCGCCATGTGCTGAGTGATGTACGTGGCAAATTCCCTCAGGATGTTGTTGCGCTTCTGCTGAGAAATGGCGCAAGCTGCCATGCACTGAGCTATTCAGTGGGCTCGTTTGGTGGCTTTACTCCTGCAGACTTGGCATCCATGCACAATCACAATGGAATTGCAGCGTACTTGTCAGAAAGCCATTTGGCTCAAATGGTAGCACTCATTGGTGGGCTTGATATTTCTGATGATCCAACAGCACTCTTCCGGAAACGCCACCGCAACAGCGTGGCGCATATTGGAGAGTCTGCTCCAGAAGCTGAAGTTGAGGTAGGGCAAAAAATTGCATTTCTATTGCAATCTCACATGGCACACAAGATGCCAGCATATACCATTGACGCCACATCCAGCAGCACAGACACTACATGTACGCCCTGTCGGGCGTGTTCTTAATTTCATTGTGTGAACAGGCACGCCACATCAGCGAGGCAGCACGTGAAGCTGCTGAACGGATTTACCTGGCCCACGGTACTTCAGCAAGCATGGAAGTCAAATCGACATGGAATGAAAGCGCCAAGTCCATAGATGCCCTAGCTGTTGTAAGTGAACCCCTCATCCCACTCTCCCCTCTCTCGGGCGGCTCCGTGACCTTTATATATCTATGAGTTGCGGGTTCTCGCTGTCATGCCCTGACAAGTAAGCATTGTTTCCTGCAACAGGGCTCCAAGGAGGACGATGGCAAGCAAAATGCAACATCTGTGGAGGAGCCCAGCGCAAACACAGGCTTGCAGCAGGTGCTGAATTGTGATGAAATTATCCATGTTGCATGTTGACAAGACACGTGATACAATGTGTTGCTCCATCTGTAATGCATTACACTCGAGTTAACAATGGTGCCACATGTATGCAGGACGAGTCAACGACAAGAATATCAAAGGATGCTCCAGAGCTGTACCAGGCCCTAAATCGAGTAGATGCAATCGTTCACAGTAAATACGCAAGAGAACAATACATCAGGATGAGACAAGCAGCAGAGCGAAATCAGGTAATATGCACATTCAACATGTGTGTCACAACATGATACTGTGCATGTGTTGTGCACTTGGCTTGGGAAGGGGGCGCTCTAACCATGCTGTTCCTTCACGATCCCTTTCCAGGTGTCGATTGTTCCAAGTCTCAGCTCAGATATGTAGTTTCACTATACAATTATACCATCTGTAACATTGGGCGCGCTTCTTCTTGTGCACGCTGTTCTTTCTCGCCGACTCAACTCCCCAATGCGTTTTGGCCGATTTGGCCGGGATCGGGAGGCGGTAGCTCACAATCAGAGCAGTTGGCTAACAAAGGAAACGATGTTTGCGCAACACAGAGGCGCCACATGCCATCAAAAATTGTCTGACGAACATGTGCTCTTGGTTTTGGTAATATGAAGTGCCTTGATTCCTTGTGCCTGGGGGGCATGCACCTCACATGTTACACTATTTTCTACCCGTCTTCATACTTATCCGCGATTGCGGCAGTCTCGCCCCTCACACACGCAAAAGGCAAGGTTGGCGTGGAACTACAGACAACAGAGGGAGAACGAAACAATGGTTACAATGTTGTCACCACCCGATGCTATCAATATGTCTGGCTAGCTTGCAGCTAGTCACCACGAAGCATCACGCGCACAGCTAAGCGCGTCACCGTGGAGAGTTGTGCCTCTTGAAGTGTCGAACAGGAGGCCGTCGCTTAGAGACCTCCGCACAAGTAGTTGACACATCAGTTTATACGAAGGTCTACAACTGATGTTACACCGGCAGGCACATAATACATATATGCTTGCTACCGGTACGCACATGCGTATTATCCCGGAACTACTACTGCACAGTGTACCGGTACCAATAAGAGTTATCCCATGAATCATCATCCACTAAGCGGCGCTGCGCGCCGGGGATTTGTGCCCCTACCTCTTGGGCTGAGCCTCGTGCGGGATGCGGGCCGCTTTCAGCCGGCTTGTAGTGTTGATCTTTCACGTCCGCTTTAAGCGGTACATTTGTTAAATTTTTTTTTAATAGCAGTATTAATTGAAAAAATAGATCAAATCTACTAGCCGCGTAAAATCGGGCCGCTGAATACTAGTGTGCATTACAAAAATGGCCACTAACAAATCCACCGCTAAAAGCAGTTATAAAAAGATCAGCACTACAAGCCGCCTAAAAGCGGCCCGCATCCCGCACAAGACCGTGCCGGGCGGGCCGGTCGTCAGGCCTATGGGGCGGGCACAGCGCGAAACGCCAAGCCCGCCGCGTATACTGGAACCGGACGCCGTCGTTCGACCGTCGCCCGTCCGTCAACGGACGCCGGGCCCCGGGTCGGCGGACGCGGGGCTGTATATGTGAGTTACATGAGGCGGCTACACCATACCGGTACTAATCTTTACACCATAGTCAACAGTAAAAACGCGTTGCGGTACCGCGTTATTTTGGCGTATCAGACGAGTATCAAGTGTGCATGTTGGCCTAGAATACACGCGCGTCCATTCAGAAACAAGCCGTGCTCGTACGTGCACCGTGAAATCAAACGACCGAATACCGAACGTCTAACGGTTCATATACCAAGATGCAACACGCGAAGACATAGGAGAAGGACATTCGTGATTTTTGTAATGTGTTTTTGGTATAATTAAACATAAATTCTTCTTAGTTGCAGGGTTTTTATTACGGACTGTGGTACCAGCGCCTTGAAATCAAACGAGCAAATATCGAACGTATGGCGGTTCGGTCACGAAGACACGGCACCACACGCGGAGAAGAAGGAGGGGGAGGAAGACGCCTCAGATTTTGCTGTGAAAACGCGGTGCTACCGGTATTGCTACCACTGTTAGAATGAGATGTGACATACGGGTGACGAAGCACTACTACTATTATCCGTGAAGGCTGCTGCGGGTGGCGGCATGTCCATCCAGTTAAGTACGAGTACATCCGGCGGTATTGCCGGCGGGCGATGAACCCTTTTTTGTAATCATTGTGGTAGTCGTACTAGCGCGGTGACGCGTTACATGGCATTGACGTATAAGGTACGAGGTTGTCTGTGCAGTACCGGATAGTACGCGATATGTTTATTAAGCCGGTACCGGGTATCTAGTACGAACCCGGGCGCAATGACGAATCGTCCTGTGGAGAACTATGACTATTAGTACATGGGAGCGCGAATCGCAGCCGTACTATTCGGCAAGAGTGGGGAATTTTGTGTACATTATAGCTAGCACTGCTGAACGGGCCTGCCCGCCGTGCGATCAAAGGTCATCAGACGGGTTTGGCTGCCATGTTTTACCAAAGAGTGCTCACGTTACATAAATATTCGCGAGGGGGAGGCGGGGGGCAGGCAGCGGTTTGCCGAAGAATGTTTGAATTACAATATTCGCGACAGCTGCCGTCGGGGCATGTGGCAGGGGGCGGGGGGGGGGACCACCCACGGCCCGCCCCTCCCGCCGGGGGAGTGAGGGGAGAGGGGTAAGGGGGCGGGGGCTTCTGCTTGTTCTTGTTATTGTGTGCCCGGGGGACCCTCCGCTTCGACGATCTCGCTGCCTCCACCTCCGCCGCCGCGACCGTCAGTTTCTTACCTCGGCGCTTCTTCACTGGCCTCTTCCGCTTCTTGTCATCCGTCAGTGTCTTCACCACCCCGAGAGGATGTGCCGTCGACGACGCCGCCATGAGCTTCCTTGCCTTGGCGTCGGGACGCCCCCTGTTATACTCCATTTCCCTTTAGCCATAATGTTCTGCTATACTAGCAGGTATAACTCCCCGCAAAGGTAGTACGACTACGCATCCGCGGAGTCGCTGTATATATTAGTATTGCGGTATAAATACTAGTAGTATAAAGCCGAAGACTGTTCTGGAATTCTCTAGAGTTCTCTGACTCAAGCCTTACGTGGCTACCACAGCACGGGTATCCCATGACACCCGGCTAACATAGCACAGGTATGACTATGACCTCGGCGGATATAAATACCGCCTCGAGCAAGTCTACTAGGTAGAATTCAGAGACATAACTATAACCCAAGAACCCCTGAAACCAGAAGAGATTGGCCATACTTTCTAAATCCTTCCGCTGCATCCTAAAGGGCCTAAAGAACAGGCTTAAGCTAGAGCCTAACACTTGGTTTCGGAGCTTAGACAGCGGTAAGCGACGCAAAGATGGCTACACCAGGAGAGCCACCACCTGAGGACAGCGGAAGCTTTCCGATAGCGGCCACTGCCGGCGAAGCACAGTCGATTCCGCTCGAAGGAGGTCAAGAGGGCACGCAACCGACCCTCGCAAACATGATGAGCATGCTTCAACGACTAGCCGACCGAGTCGAGACTATGTCGACGGAGCAAGCGAAGATGCAAGAAGTAGCGCAAGCTACAACCTTACGGTGGCAACGGCGGAGATTCGCCGCTTGGACGAGTACGTGCGACAAGGCTTTAGTCATTTCGACGACCGAGTGAATCGGAGCCGAGTTGTAGAGCAGCAGATGCGAGACCAGCTTCGTTCTGCCCGGACCTCATGCCAAGCGATGTGAAACCAGCGAAGATCGAGAAGCTATCAACTACGAATATCGACGAGCTACGGAACTGGTTTCGTCATGCACGAGGCTACCTGAAATATCACAACGTAAACCCGGAGGAACTTCGTAGCGTGTACTGGGCATCTGGCTATTTTCACGGACCTGTATCCAAGTGGTGGTACGCGCAAGTGGCGAGTACGCACGACGAAATTGGCGGCGTTTTTATGGGTATTACGCACATGATGGCGGCACTAATCACCGAATTCTGTGGACGTACACCGGCGAAGCAAGCTCGTATCAATCTGGATCGCGCGACACAACGGACTAATGTTATGTACTCTACACTGATGTACTTTGTACTGCGGAAGCCGACAATAGAGCGAAGAACTGGCGACTGAGGCGGACGAGAACGAGTACAAGCCAAGCGAAGTACGAGTATGAGCATTGCGAGTGCGAGTACAAGTGAAGGCGAAGTACTGGTACGAGGACGACGAGGCGTCAGTACGAGCGACTACCAGGCGACTAGTAGTGCTGGACAGTATTACGAGTACCCACATGGGGTGCGAGTAACCTGTACTTACGCATGCGTACCAGCAGGAGCGCGATTGTCGTACGCTATGGTGTCACCTGCTAGAGGATGATGATACCAAGCGTGAGATGGACGCTGCCTTAGTGGAGTGTTAGTAGTAGGTACTAGAGCCTACTAGAACCATCTAGAACGCTATAGCATTTGCTATAGCAATAGTAGAAAAATATAATAACCGCTGTGATGGACAGGCGAAGGTGCTAGGAACCGTGTCTGTACTTAGTAGTATGTACACACAACCCGGCTGGCGGAGGCCAAGCAGAACACTGGCTGCCATGGCGTGTGCCATGTGCATGTGGTCCTGGGCTATGTCAACATGGTCAACCTCTTCCCCCTCGCGCCGTTCCACCTGTTTTTTTTTGGCTTGGGAAGGACATCTGGAGGAAATTTGTCACCGTGCAGGGCCACATTGGATTCCGAGCTATGAAGCAGGAAGACCGGCGCCAGGCTTTAGTCCCGATACCCAGCAACTTTGAACGCGGGTTGCGCCCTTCGTTTGCAGTGTCCAAGAATCGAAAGGTAACCCCCCCCCGTTTAGGGTTTTTAGGGTTTTTAGGGTTTTTTGGGGTTTTTATCATATATCAGATCGTCATCATCCGTACCGGAATATGGGCAAAGAACTGGCAGTACCCGTACAGGTAAACCCAGCAGCCTTCACTGACGAATTCAAGCTGCCCTTGTCACCAGATGAAAGGGCTCAACGCCACACCAGCTATACCACTTGCAGGTTAGGCATGCATGAGCCCCATGCTTGGCTCTCCTAGCAATCCAAGCTCCTAGCTAAAGGATTTGGTGGTCAAAGTTTTGGCATCATATCGGGGGGGTCGTGCTGAGCGTACGCGGGGCGCGGGGTAAGCGGCAAGAGCCGGCCACTCCCAAAACTTGGGAGTGCAACACTCATGCCCCCCCAAAGCACTGCATGTACTTAGAACACATCATATAGACCTTAATATGGCTACTTTGTGCAGATGCAGAATGGCCGCCCACCCCGCGCGCACCCTATGCGCCCATGTGGTGCATCTTTGTCGTTCATCAGAAAAATCAAAAGGGACACCATGCAACCCATCTATGATACAGTGGGCATGCATTGATGAACTTTGGGGAGGGTTGGACTGCATGTGGAGCTCCAACTAGCATGTTATACTCATAACGTAGGGGTGCGCGGGCTACGGCGGCACGGGCCCCCATCCCCACATAACACAACCACCACAGCAAGGTCCACCCTTTCAACCAGCACTATGTTACCCATATACCCGTGTCTGGCAATGCTCAAAACGGTGTTCAAATGCGTTTAGTCCGTGATTTTTGATTTTTTCTGAAGGGTCCCGACTTGGCCTAAAATCGGGCACCATCACCGCCGCGCGGCTTGCCGCGCCTCGCCCGCGCGCGGCTCCACATCCGCCCCTCGCACCGCCACCGCCCATGTTCCAGTGTGGCTGGTGCTCAAAACACCGGTCGGGGTGACCCAAGGGCCACCGTGAGCGCGGCTGCAGCCCCCTGTGCCCCGCCAGATTATATTCTGGCGGCTCTCGCGCCGCCCGCTGGCACCTGCCCGCGCGCAGCGCGCGGCGGGCAGCCCGAGAGCCCAGCACCCCCCTCATCGGCACGCAGGGGAGGGATACCTGCCCTCCTGCCCGCGCCGGGACCGGCCTACGCGTCAACGGCGCTGGGGGGCGCGGTCTTCCGGGTGGGCGCGGCTGGCGGAAAGATGGTCTCTGCGGTCAGCAGCAGTTTCGTCACGGCGGCCGCTGACCGCCGCCGTCCAGCGCGCCGCGCGCCCGGTACTGGTAGCTGCGCACGCGCGCGCGCGCAATTATATAATAGTATTTGCTGTATACCGGTTTATTCACGTTATCATTGCGGATGTTTCACCCCTGCGAACCCCGCCGCCTGGTGTGCCCTGTGTACTATACACATCTACACGGTCATTTACCTTATGTTCCCGCGTACAGGTAGTAGTGTGCTACCTTACTAGCTACGACGGAAGCCGCAAAAGTGATCTTCGTGGTAATGTCGTGTAGTATCCGAACCTGACACGTACACGGCGGATGACGAGCGGCGCGCGCCAGGAGTGTACCCTACTCGGAGAAAGTTCGTGGTATCCGCGTGGTACCTGTATGCTCACGAACAAGCCGCGTTATGTACTAATTCGTGGAGACGCGCGCGAACACCGCCCCTCGTACCGCTCAGCCCATCGGAGCTGCCTGAATTACGAATTTAAACACACAGCCGGGCGAGCGGAAGGCATCAGCGAAGGTATCGACGGCGCAGGGGCAACCTTCGAAACAAACCACAATATTCATTACATATCGCTGCACGATCACAAACAATCACCCCGTTGGGGGGGAAAGGGGGGGCAAGGGGGCTAGGCGGCTAGTGGGCCGTTGGCCCTTTGGCCGCCTTTGCGCCTTCGCGCCCCAAGCGCCACTGCGCACCTGCCTGCGCCTGGCTGCAGCCACCTGCGGCACAGGGGGCAGGAGGGGGTCACTGGCTGGGGGTGCTGCTTTGGGGGGGCTTTATTTGACCCTCCTGAGCCCAGGTACCCCCCCTGTATGGCCAGCTATGCATGTACATATATGCACATATACCCCAAACTACTGTTGCCACTGCGCGGGGACTTGCCGGCACCCGGCGCACACCAACGACGTGGTGCCAACCCGCACCTGAGGGTGCAGGGTGGGGCTGCAAAGTTGCTAGCTACAAAGCATAAGCCATCTGAGTCATCTTATAATGCTAGCATGAGAGGGTGTGGCAGGTAGGGGGTGGTAGGGGGGTGGGGCGGCGCGCCCGCGGACACGCCGCGCAGGGCCGCCGCGGCGAGCCGCCAACATGACGCTCACACACGGCCACATATATTATGTTCTAGCATACTGGGAAAAGTTAGCCATACCCATTGCAAAGTCTTATTAGCATGGTTTCATGGGGTTTTGATGAGGTTCCAGCCCAAAATCTGCCCAAAAACCAACTTCAGCAGCCCAGCCGCTCAGCCCCAGGGCTTCAATCGGCCATGCTGGCAGCCACCCACACCCCCCCCCCCCCAATGTCCTCAAAGGAGTAATGGGACTATTGCTACCCCCTGCCAGTGGCGCAGGAGGGCATGCCTCCTTAAAAATGAATTGCTATATGGAGTTAGTTACTGACACACACACACACACACACACACACACACACACACACACACACACACACACACACACACACACACACACACACACACACACACACACACACACACACACACACAGCCAACTATAGGGGGAGCCCAATCTTATTAGTAGCACCTTATCAATATTTATTAAGGATGGCCACAAAATACTTACGCTTTATTTATCAAAGGGTGCTGAAAATAAAAATGCCATATATTTCACATCACGAGACGTCGCTGCAGGCCTACCGGTATTTTTTGCGGTCATCACGCCGTCGCGCCGCCATCGTCTCGTCGTCCGGACTCGCAGAGCAGTCTGCGTGACTCTGGTCAGTGGTTCGAGTACCTGTATGGGGGGCGTGGCGGTCAACGTCGGGCGACTACTCGTTTTGCTGCAGTAATCTTTAATTTCGCGGTCGTGGTGCCGGTCAGCAGGAATATTGCTACGAGTCAGCGCTGCTTGAGCCTCGCAGCTCCTTAGTCAGCGCCACATGGGAACGACACGACGCGACCCATTCCTATCCCTCTATTGCGCCACTGCGGTCGCATAAAATCGGTATTGAATGGGCACACAGCGCGCTTGAGGGGAAGTCACGGCGCGCACCGAGTCAACGAAGCGAAAGGGGTAGTGCGGCGCATTAACAAAATGCATGCATGCGTCAGTCAGCGGCGTTTCAGTGCAGGGCGGGTACTGGGAGAAAACTGGGGGGGGGGGGGGGGGGGGGGTGAGTGACTAGTTGACTAGTCCCTCTGTGCGCGCGCTGCTGGTCAGCGCCGACATCGCGGGTCAGCGCGATGTCGCTACTCGCGAGTCAACAACTTGACGCACGTACCCGTGACGAGTCGGTCGTAGGCGGAGAAAGTAAGGGTCGGGACGGGCTAAGACTCGGCGCGAGGTAGGTGAGCGGCATGGGATAGGGGTGGTCCGTACCTGACGTGGAGAGGCTGGGCGCTGTTGGACCGGAGCGGCCGGAAGGCCGTGCAGTCAACCAATCCCATCAGCGCGAGCCGCGATGCATCGCGCGTCTGGCCATCTCCACGGACGCCGCCGCGACTTGGCACTGACGTGCCAGTGCTGCCTCGCACGGCTCAGGACGGACGGCACGGCAGGCAGGGCGTGAGACACGCGGTGGTAGGCCCTGACGGGCGGGCGTGGGCCGTACTGCGCGGTCACGACCGCGCTGCGCTG
>VCJN01001026.1:0-16904 GCA_006384855.1 Tetraselmis striata | reverse complement strand
AACTGAATTTATTTCGCAGTCAGCCTCGTCTTCTGACCAGTTGTTCAGCAGATCTAGCTTCTGTAGCGCATCCTTCAAGTCGGGTCGCCGAGAGAGGGCGTCCGCATGATTGGCAGCTCCTCGCTTGTAGACGATGTCCATATGTCGTTGGTAAGGCGCAAACACTTGCAGCCATCGTACTTGCCGCGTCGACAAATCGCGTTGGCGAAAGAAGTGCCGTAGCGTGGCATGGTCGGTGATGACCGTAGCACCCGCCGCTCCATCAAGGTAGCATCGGAACTTGATGAGTGCATCACGAACCGCTAACAACTCTTGCTCATGTACCGGGTAGTGAACTTCGTGTTTGTTCATCTTGCGTGCATGGTACGCGACAGGTCGAAGTCCCGAGCCTTGATCTTGCAGCAGCACAGCTCCCACTGCAAATCCAGAAGCATCTGTATACAATGTGTAACGGGCGTCCGCAGATGTGTCCGGTATACTCAGTACAGGTGCTCGTACCATTGCGTCCTTTAATGCACGAAACGCCGCCTCAGCACGAGGCGTCCACACAAACTCCGGTTGATTCTTCGTCAGGTCATGTAGTGGCGCCGCAATAGCCGCGAAGTTATGGATGAACTTGCGGTAATAGCCAGCAAGGCCGAGAAAACCTCGTACGTCCTTTACTGTCTTCGGCACGGGCCACTGTTGAACTGCTTCCACCTTCCGGGGGTCCATCTTGATCTGTCCTGCTTCGACGATATGGCCCAAAAACTCCACGCTAGTACTGCCGAACGAACACTTCGACAGCTTGATATGCAAGTGGTGTCGTTGCAACTCCCGTAGCACCAATCTGATGTGCTCGAGATGCTCTTCAGCTGTCTTGCTGTAGATCAGCACGTCGTCCAGGTATACCACGCAGAATTTGCCGAGATATGGGCTCAAAACACGGTTCATCATAGTCTGGAATCCAGCTGGGGCGTTTGTCAAGCCGAAAGGTAACACACAGTACTCGTAAAGTCCATAGTGTGTCCGGAACGCTGTTTTGTGGATGTCTTCCGGTTTAATTCGTACTTGATGGTAGCCTTTGTACAGGTCCAGAGTACTGAAAATAGTCGCACCATGCAATGAGTCCAATAATTCGTCGATACGAGGAAGCGGGGTCCGGTCTTTCTTCGTAAGGTCATTCAATTTACGGTAGTCCACACACATACGCAGAGTGCCGTCTTTCTTACGCACAAATAAAATTGGGGCGCCGTAGTTTGACTTGGACGGACGAATCCACCCTTTTGCCAACAATTCCTCCAGTTGTGACCGTACCTCCTGCAACTCCGCTGGTGACATACGGTACGTTCGTTCTTTGGGGGGTTCATCACTTTCCAGGTTGATCTCAAAGTCGAACTCGCGCTCCGGTGGCAGGTCAGTAGGCTCCGCGATGATGTCTGCAAACTCCATAAGGGACTCCTTGAGCTCCTCGGTCCACTCGGTCGACTGGTCCGTGCGCAGCTCAGCTACCGCATCGAACACCTCGCGTACCGCAACAGCAAACAGTTTCTCGCCGCGACTCTTCCTCAGTTCCTTCGCCATCTTAGCCGCGTCCAGGTGGTAAACCGTCGTAGGTACTGTATACTGTTCCGCTGTAGCAATGTGTTGTCCAGTCTTCCGGTGTTTAATAATTTTAGCAGTCCAGTCAATGTCAGGATTAACTGTTTCCAGCCAAGGTTGTCCGAGAATAATGTCGAATTTCTCCAGGTCTGTAACTATAGCGTCCAATTTATAGTCGAAAGCTCCTACGGTAAGTACTTCGCTCCTCAGCCGTTTGGTACTGGTACTCATACTGCCGTTCGCCAGTTTTATACGGTGTTTTCCTCCGGATGCTGTAGGGCACTGATGCAATTGCACCCATTCGGTACTCGCAAAATTTTCGGTTGCACCAGAGTCCACCAGTATTTTACAGTGTCGTCCTCGCAATTCGCCAGTAATAGTCAGCAGTCGGGTACCACTCGGTGAAGATACGTTGCACAAACGCGATGTGGAGTCTTCGCCAGGTAGTCGGACGTTACGGTTGACATATTCATCAATTTGTTCGCCAAAGCTTTCGTACCGTAGTGGGTAGCGTACTGTCTCCGTCTCCAGATAACCCGTACTTCGTGCCTCCAATAATTTCTTCCAGGTTGTCCATAGTGCACGGTTCAAAGGGGTCTTCGTAGGTACAGTATTACGACGAGCGCGATACAGGTATACAGGACACCGGTTGTCTCCCGTCCGCTGAGTGCCGAGGTACCGTAGATTGCTCTCCTGTACCCGGTACCCAGTTTGCTCGAGTAATCGTCGTACTGCTGTTGTCTCCGGCGTCGCGTCCGTGTCGCCGCGCTTGCCTTCCGGAAACCAAATCAGTCCGCTGTCTTCTACAGTCAGAAGCACTCGTCTTCCATCGGTTACTAGAACCTTCGAGTGCGTCCACTCAGGCTTCGGTGGGGTTCTCAGGTGCTGCGGTAGAAGCCGTACGCCGGCGCCATCGTCAGCGTAGATCTGTGTTGCCCATCGAGTGGGGCCAACATCTTGTCTCGCACCTTCTATGCCATCGTTCGTTGGACACGTAAACACAGAAGTCTCCGCTGGCAACTCATCCACCAGACGAAAATTTCTAAGTAGTCGAAACCACGGCTTACGCGACCATTTTGGGACCACAATAATTGCTCGTAGATGCGGATGCAATAACTTCTGTCGAAGGTAGTGGCCCAAAAATTCTTCAATTCGGTCATACGGGGCATTTAGCCAAATACGCCGATATTCTCCGAGATCCTGTTCCTGAAATGGGCGCGTCGGACAGCAAAAACTACCAGAAACTTGAGAATTCAGGCCGTCATTATCGCAAGCTCCGTCCAGGTCGCAGGGTCCGTATTTCTTCGTGTACTCGTGAAATAATTCGCGATGTACCATCCAGTCGCTGAAATCCTTGTGGAGGAAATCAGGCCTCAGTGTCGTTTGAGGATACGAGGGCTGTACTTCTGTAGTATCGCGAGCCGTTTTAGGGGACAGTCCTTCACCCTGTCGCGCGCCGCGCGCGGCCGACTCACGTCTTAGTTTCCCGGCCGGGTCTTTCTGGGTCGATATTCAGAAATCTTCTTCTTCTTGCTCGGGCACGCGGACGCAACATGACCTTTCGCCCTGCAGATAAAGCAGCGTCCCTTCTTCTTAAATCTCTCAAACTCCTCCTCGGTCAATCGCCGCGCCATCAACAGGTCGTCTTCTTGTTCTGTAGCTTCACCCTCAGCACTGCTGTAGTACTGCTCGTCGTCGTCGCCATCGTCGTCCATGATGTTTAGGCGCTCGCGACGGATCTCGCGGTGCACATCTGTCTCCCGTTCTGCAGCTTCAACAGCCAGGGCTGCCTGTACAGCTTCTGCCAGGGTCTTAGGGTTTTTCAGGGCAACTTCCTTTCGAATATGGGGTTTCAGTCCGCGCTGGAAGTCATGTACATTATCTTCCTCGTGACGATGGGGTAACTCCAGTAGTTGCTCGCGGAAATAATTCGCGTACTTCTGTACTGTAGTCCGCTGTGTCGCGCGATCCAGATTGATACGAGCTTGCTTCGCCGGTGTACGTCCACAGAATTCGGTGATTAGTGCCGCCTCCATGTGCGTAATACCGGTAAAACCGCCGCCAATTTCGTCGTGCGTACTCGCCACTTGCGCGTACCACCACTTGGATACGGGTCCGTGAAAATAGCCAGATGCCCAGTACACGCTACGAGGTTCCTCCGGGTTTACGTTGTGATATTTCAGGTAACCCCGTGCATGACGAAACCAGTTCCGTAGCTCGTCGATATTCGTAGTCGATAGCTTCTCGATCTTCGCTGGTTTCACATCGCTCGGCATGAGCCCAGGCATGTCGCTGGTCCGGGCAGAACGAAGCTGGTCTCGCATCTGCTGCTCTACAACTCGGCTCCGGTTCACTCGGTCGTTGAAATGACTGAAGCCTTGTCGCACGTACTCGTCCAAGCGGCGAATCTCCGCCGTTGCCGCCGTTGTAGCTTGCGCTACATCTTGCATCCTCGCTTGCTCCGTCGACATAGTCTCGACTCGGTCGGCTAGTCGTTGAAGCATGCTCATCATGGTTGCGAGGGTCGGTTGCGTGCCCTCTTGACCTCCTTCGAGCGGAATCGGCTGTGCTTCGCCGGCAGTGGCCGCTACCGGAAAGCTTCCGCTGTCCTCAGGTGGCGTCTCTCCTGGTGTAGCCATCTTTACGTCGCTTACCGCTGTCTAAGCTCCGAAACCAAGTGTTAGGCTCTAGCTTAAGCCTGTTCTTTAGGCCCTTTAGGATGCAGCGGAAGGATTTAGAAAGTATGGCCAATCTCTTCTGGTTACAGGGGTTCCTGGGTTATAGTTCTGTCTCTGAATTCTGCCTAGTAGATTTGTCCGAGGCGGTATTTATACCCGCCGAGGTCATAGTCATACCTGTGCTATGTTAGCCGGGTGTCATGGGATACCCGTGCTGTGTTAGCCACGTAAGGCTTGAGTCAGAGAACTCTAGAGAATTCCAGAACAGTCCTCGGCCTTATACTACTAATATTTACGCCCGCAATACTAATATGTACAGCGACTCCGCGGATGCGTAGTCGTACTACCTTTGCGGGGAGTTATACCTGCTAGTATAGCAGAACATTATGGCTAAAGGGAAATGGAGTATAACAGTATATGTCTGCTTGGGACTTGTCAGTACCAGGCAATATACTGAGCAATGCCATGCCAAAACGAGGCAGACGTTTGGACTTCTGATCGTCTCTCCTAGGTGACGCTCTTCGCAGTGGGCGTGCTGCTATAGGTCGGCATGGTCTCATGACCACTGCCGACACTAGCCTTAGTATATATAGCAGCGGGTGGTGACAACCTTGTAACCAATTATTGTTGTATTCTCCTCTCGGGAAGTCTCTCGCCTTTGCACCACCACCACCACCACTGCACCCCACCTTTGTTTGTTTGTTCCCGTCAGTCTAGCTGAGACTGTCGCAAACTCTCCGCTCATTATTCCTGGCCGTGTGGAATAACGATCCAATGGGCCCTCGACACAGCTCCTGCTTTAGGACTATCTGTGGCTAGACCTCTCCGAAACCAAGTGTTACAGCCCCCTTAGGACTTAGGCCGAATAATCGTCTAGCCACAGATAGTCCTAAAGCAGGAGCTGTGTCGAGGGCCCATTGGATCGTTATTCCACACGGCCAGGAATAATGAGCGGAGAGTTGGGAAAAGGGATTCTTACAATACCGGAATGCCGGTAACCTGGGTGACTTCCCCGGCGGTGGTTTTGCCGGCCTATTTATAGTCGCTGGTTTCCGTCATTCCGTGCGCTGCGTATTGATTCCAATTCCCGGCACTTGTGCTGCGTGCAACTACTATACTAATACTAAAATCGACGTGTGCGGTCCTAACCCGCGGCCCGTCGCTATTTTAGTAACACACAACTAATTAACTACAGACAGGTTGCTAGCACCTTCGTCTGTCCGCAGCACAGTGATGTAATATTTATCTACTATTGCTATAGCAAATGCTATAGCGTTCTAGATGGTTCCAGTAGGTTCTAGTACCTACTGGTAATACGTTCCTAAGGCAGCGCTCTATTTAACGCTAGGTATTTTACCAGCGCGCACAACAATCGCGCTCCTGCTGGTACGCAGGCGTAAGTACAGGTTACTTGCACCCCATGTGGGTACTCGTAATACTGTCCTGCACTACTAGTCGCCTGGTAGTCGCTCGTACTGACGCCTCGTCGTCCTCATACCAGTACTTCGCCTTCACTTGTACTCGCACTCGCAATGCTCATGCTCGTATTTCGCTTGGCTTGTACTCGTTCTCGTCCGCCTCAGTCGCCAGATTAGTTCTTCGCTCCTTCGTCGGCTCCCGCAGTACAAAGTACAGCAGTGTAGGGTACATAACACTCTCACTACCCTGTTAATGAACAGCGGCCGCGCTGTTCGCCAGTACGTTCAGCAGAACTCGGTCGTCGTTACTGTAGAGTCGCGTAGCCAGAATATGTACAGATATGTACAGGTGGTGACACCCGTCATAGAGGCAGTCCCTTCGGAAAAAAAAAATCCTCATAGTCGAGCATCATCTGGTGGTGCAGCAAGTTGCAGCAAATCGCCACCAATGGCACCGATAGGTGTCGTTCGGTGGGTAGCCACAGAAATGCAGCATTCTTCGAGCTCAACCTCGTCGCGTCGAACTGTCGCAAGTCCCCATTGACTCGTAGCGTGTGCGTCATCGCTCCCGCCATCGGAACGCACACTCGCGTAGTCGTGGTCTAAGATCATATACCATAGGCTCCTGCGTCGCAGTTCGCCGAGTTAGCAGGCTCGCATCTTCTCAGCGGTGTCGGCATCGGCACGCAGCGCTTCGGTGTCGCTCATCGCTTAGCAGTAGGTCGTCGCTGCTCGCGATGTCGTCGGTGCGTCACATGTCACACTCGTGCCCGTAGTCGCTCACTCGCTGAACCGTAGTCTCATGTAGTCCACGGATTTTTCTTCTCTCGATTTCGGTCAAAGCTCGTAGCAGGGCTGGTAGAGGGAATCATCGGCCAGTACCTTACAGTACTTCCGCAAGTAGGTAGCCGTCCCATACCGGATACCTCCTCGCCATTTGTACTCGTAGTCGATTACTCATCGCAGCAGTACAATATCTCCGTCCCATACCGGTGATACCGTTTTTGGTTCTGATGTATTGAGTCGTAGACATACTCGGACAAATATCCTCCTGGTTTTCCTGTATTTTGCACTCTTGGCCTCCACAGTAGTAGATTCGTAGTCGCTGCTTCGGTATCTCCCACTGTGGTACGACGCGCTTCGTTCGGTACCGTACAGCATACAGCATGTACAGGCAGGTAACGCGCCGAGTCTCGGTCGCCTCTCCGCAGCTCCCATCGCGCCATCGTCGCGTTGGCCGTCGTCGAGTCTTCTGTCTTGGCAGCAGGCAGCAGGGTCTCCTCCTCCATACCGCAGCATGTCGAGAAAATGCGCGCGTCCGGACATTGAGCCGTGGTCACCCAGGATTTTCACCTGACGGCTCAAGTCATAAATCTCGCAGCGCTCCCCTCGAATCTGAGTCTACAGCTGTTTTGTACTCGCGTACGAAATTAATCGTACCAGCACCTCATGGTTGTACCGGTAACCACAGCTGTTCTGTCTTCTTCGTCTTCTGAGTTCGATTTTCATGTGGCAGGTTCATTCTTCATCGCAAAAAAAATCTGCGGTTCTTCTTGTTCGCTATACCAGCTCGTTACCAGTAGTCGCTACTGTGCCGATAACGGCTGATACAGGTCGGTTCTGGTTGATGTCGCGCAATCGCCAACTCGCGTCGTCGGAACTGTAGCTGGGGTCGCGAGTCGCACGTTGCTCCGCCCTCATGGCTTCGCAGCTTGCAGCGTCATCGTTACACATCTCAGATCGAACGTTCGGCTGCTCCTTGGTACTCGCAATCTTCGTCCCTTCGCTAGTTCATAATTTCGCTCGCTCGTTGTCGCATCCTCCTCATCGTCGCTACATCGTTCTTGCCACGTCGAACTTGACTCCATCTATCAAAGCCGGTGCGCATCCTCGGTGGGCGTCCCCGCCATAGGATCCTTGACATCTGAAGTCTTCTTCTGTCCCTATCTCGCCTCTCGCTCTCGTCGCCATGCCGCTTCTCTTGTGGAATCCGGAACCATGTGCTCCGGTCACCGCTCCGAAACCAAGTGTTACAGCCCCCTTAGGACTTAGGCTGAATAGTCGTCTAGCCACAGATAGTCCTAAAGCAGGAGCTGAGTCGAGGGCCCATTGCTGGATCGTTATTCCACACGGCCAGGAATAATGAGCAGAGATTTGGGAAAAGGGATTCTTACAATACCGGAATGCCGGTAACCTGGGTGACTTCCCCGGCGGTGGTTTTGCCGGCCTATTTATAGTCGCTGGTTTCCGTCATTCCGTGCGCTGCGTATTGATTCCAATTCCCGGCACTTGTGCTGCGTGTAACTACTATACTAATACTAAAATCGACGTGGGCGGTCCTAACCCGCGGCCCGTCGCTATTTTAGTAACACACAACTAACTACAGACAGGTTGCACCTTCGTCTGTCCGCAGCACAGTGATGTAATATTTATCTACTATTGCTATAGCAAATGCTATAGCGTTCTAGATGGTTCCAGTAGGTTCTAGTACCTACTGGTAATACGCTCCTAAGGCAGCGCTCTATTTAACGCTAGGTATTTTACCAGCGCGCACAACAATCGCGCTCCTGCTGGTACGCAGGCGTAAGTACAGGTTACTTGCACCCCATGTGGGTACTCGTAATACTGTCCTGCACTACTAGTCGCCTGGTAGTCGCTCGTACTGACGCCTCGTCGTCCTCATACCAGTACTTCGCCTTCACTTGTACTCGCACTCGCAATGCTCATGCTCGTATTTCGCTTGGCTTGTACTCGTTCTCGTCCGCCTCAGTCGCCAGTTCTTCGCTCCTTCGTCGGCTCCCGCAGTACAAAGTACAGCAGTGTAGGGTACATAACAGGACTAATTGTCGATGATCAAAGACGCAAATACGGTATACATCAAGGCTAGTGGGGGGAGGTGGGTTAGCTCCCTCACCCTATCATGGAACCTTGTGGGCGACGACGACGACGAGCGGGATGCGCGGCCTGCGGCGGCTTGCGGCATGCCGCGCGCGGGCTGCGGCGGGCGACGCGGGGCCCGCGCACGGGGGCTGCCTACGACGGTGGGCATTTCCCAGTAAATTCTCGCCGGTACCTTGTCTTCTCGCCCTCCTCGGACCTCTTCGCACCCGGCCAGCCCCCTCGGCGTGCGGCGCGGCTGCGCGGCGGGATGCGTTCGCTGGAAAGTCTAGACCGGGGCGTGGTGCGGGGCGGGGCTGCGCAAGGCGGGGTGCAGGGACTGGCTGCACCTGGCCGCCGGGCGGGGTGCGATGCGGGGTAAATATGACCCGGCGGGCGGGGGTGGGATGTGGGCTAGCAACTAGTCGTACATGTACTTAGCGTCGCGTCGGGATGGGGCTCACCGTTGGATTTAATCCTTCGGATCGTACGGCTGTGTAGTTAACGACCGTAGTGGCTGGGTGGATTATAGTACAGAGTAGTACATCACAGTAGACAAGCGCTTTGTTCGGCTACCAATTACCGCCCCGATGCCGCCCCGATACTCAGACCCGCCGGGTATCCTTACGGCAAGAGAGCGAAGCGTACTGATCGAACAATCGACGCTTCGCCGGATTAAAGCCATCGCCTAATTCCACAGCACCGCGCCACCGCAGCCGGCCGAGGGCACCACTACCGTGCCCCCAACCCTTTAACACTCATAGAAATAGCTGTGGGGGCTGTGGGAAGGTTCCTTGGCGCCGTGGTGGGCCGTGCCGCGGAATTGTGAGCTTGTTAACTAAATATGGGCCCACCTGCCTATTTCACCGACCT
Organism: Tetraselmis striata; assembly: GCA_006384855.1. Lineage (NCBI taxonomy): Eukaryota > Viridiplantae > Chlorophyta > Chlorodendrophyceae > Chlorodendrales > Chlorodendraceae > Tetraselmis > Tetraselmis striata. The sequence continues at coordinate 7,477 of VCJN01001026.1, read as the reverse complement.
TGGCCTATCCGCCTTCACCCCATCGGCACACCATACCACCGGCCGACTCAGTGCCCGACGGCCCGGCAGTATATCTTCATATATGCACCTGGGGCATAATGGCTCAAACGAGGGGGTTACATGGGCCTTAGGTCCATTTTGGCAAGCCACCATAGGGCATACTCCGTCTAGATGGCCAATATACGGCCTTGCCTGACTCGCTGTCTGTAGCTCGCGCATATCGGCCGCCACTACTCACTAGTGTCTCGTAACCTCACGTGCAGGTGCGCGCGCTTTGCAAATAAGAATAGTCGCTATTAGCGTGCGCGTGCGTCTTCCCGTGAGCATTTTCACGCTTATTCGAGTGGCCTCGTAGTGACGCGCAGAGTCCGCGTACGGGTACTGCTCCGATGAGTACCTCCCCCTAGATCATGAGTTAAGTAATCGCCAGCATCGGCTCCGGTAATCGGGAGTAAGCGGGTAATAGGCGGGGGGCTACTGCGACATAGAAAACGTAAGGACGCATCTAGCTAGTATAGTGCAATACGGATCCAGTGGAAGTAATTAAGCGGACCCCGTTTCGACGAGTGGTAAGAACAAAACACTTTAACACTCTTGATGTGTCCATACTAGGTTGCATACATGTATGCCACCGAGCCCCTGGCTTGGTGATGGTAAGGCCATCACGATTAAATGTTCTGTTTAGGTTGCTTAATCCCCCAAAATCAGAGGGAGGAAGGAACGTTGTTTGTTAGGGTATATTTGTTTGTGGGGCATGTACAATACCTATAGCATGGAGCTTGGACCTTATTTCATATATATCGCGCACCGCGCGCATTCGCGGCTGCGGGGTTTTGCAGTTTTTGCCGGCGGTCGTCATGGTATTGCTCAGTATAAGCGGCAGCACCGCCGCCATTGGATGACAGCCACAACCCTAGCTCGGCCGCCGCCAAATGGCAGCGGCTTGCCCCGGAGCTATATTGTTAGTCGGCGCCTCTCCAACAACAACTACAACATGAGGCTCATGCCCAAGAGGTGGAGGGGACGACCATCAACAATTTGGAGCTAGCCGAGGAGGGATTGGTGATCATGGAGGCACAAGACTCCAAGAGGCGGAGGCGGAGGCCTAGCAATAGCATCAAGCGCGTGACTTGGATAGCCAGTACTATCACAAGGTGTGACCGCATTGTAGCGGTAGGCTGAGAGGCCGCGAGGGTCGGGGGCGTAGCCTCAAAATCATCTATATATGGTGGTTACACATTGTGCTTGCACTTACTAATATGTGTCATTGCCAATTGCCTTTCGCACAAGCTCTTCTTGACGTGCTGCTCCCATCCGCAACAACATGCATGAGCAAAAGGCAGTACAAACCCTTACGCGACGATTGCCGCTGAATGTGAGACAGTGTAGTACATTCCGCAGTACTGTGGACTTATGAACGGAGGGCGGGGGGGGGGGGGGGGGGGGGGGGCATAAATGGTAAATAGAACATTTAATGGTTCTTGCCTAATAAACTAAGCGGCGCTTCCCGCCGAGGATTTGTGGAGGTGCCCCTACCTCTTGGGTTGAGCCTCGTGCGGGATGCGGGCCGCTTTCAGCCGGCTTGTAGTGTTGATCTTTCCGGTCTGCTGTTAGCGGTGCGTAGATTTGTGAACAAATTCTTTTAAGAGCAGTATTAATTTTAAAACAGATCAAATATACTACCCGCGTAAAAGCGGGCTGCTGAATACTGGTGTGCATTACAAAAAGGCCAGTGACAAACGCACCGCTGAAAGCAGTACTGTAATAGAGACATATCATACGGACATCGCGTCATCAGACAATCCGTGTCATCATCTACCGTTCGCGCACCGCGGGCTGCCACGTCGACAACGCTAACGCATGACAAGAGATGTGATACATACGGACAAACATCAAGATTCGTTGGTATGTCATCAGATATCGCAAGAAATCGGCCGCCGCTTCTAGTTCCGCCGCCGCCATCGAGCCCGCAAACACCATCTTTTCCCTCGTGTCTCTCGCCCCGTCCCTCCCGCCCATCCACATTGGACAGTCATGGAGCGTCCCAGCTTTGCCGTAGACGAAGTTGGAGGGCTTGCACTTACCTACGGCAACGCGCAGTCGGAGGGCAACGCGTTTCCTCGGATGCTGGCCGTTGCCGGGGCCGCACTGGACATAGACATGGACACACCGCATACAGACGAAACGTACACCGATGAGGAGGACAACGGGGCCACGCCCCATGGCAACGCGGGCGCACGCCATCCGAACCGTGCAGACAACGAAAAGCGCGACAGGGATCAGGCACTGCGCCGGCTGTCGCAGTACTCGGACGGCGTGTTTCGGCGCCGTTTCAAGCTCACCAGGAAGCGGTTCTGGAGCTTGCTTGACGTGCTGCGACCGGACCTGGAGCTGGACGACCTCGGCCAGCGTAAGGCCCGGAACTCCTCGGGCTCCCCAGTGCCGCCGGAGTGCAAACTGGCCGTGACGTTGAGGTGGCTGGCGGGCAGCAACTTCGCCGACGCCGAGGACCTTTACGGTGTCGGTACAACAACTGTGTACTCCACCTGCATTTGGCCGGTAGTGGAGGCCATCAACAACCGCTGCAAAACTCCTTTCCGACCCTTTAACCAAGGAGACTTACAACGTCTTGCTGACGAAATGACCCAGCGCAGCGGGAACACTCTCCCTGGGTGCATAGGGGCGTTGGACGGGATGGCAGTGCACATTGGGCAGCCCAACGCCAAGAAGGTAAAGAATGTGAAGCACTACCGGAATAGGAAAGAATTCTTTAGCATCAACTTGCAGGCAGTAGCTGACGCTCACCGCAGGATAATCTACTATGACCTTTCTACTGCTGGCAGCACGCACGACTTGGCCTGGAAGATGTCCCCTCTGGGTCGGGCATTGGATGGCAAGGGCTTACCCGATGGGTTTTGGATTGCTGGGGACGATGCATATGTCTGCTCCGACTACCTCATTACTCCTCACTCTACAAGCGCAATCAGGAGGGCAGGCAAGGACGGCGTCTACCTGGACAACTTCAACTTCTGCGCCGGGCTATGATGCTATGGCTGCTGTGGTGAATGCATGCATTCATTTGCATAACATGGGGGTAGATGACAACATGCCCTTTTCTGCCCCGCTGTCAAGAGACATTGTGATTGGGGGCCGCTTGAAACCCCTGAGGCAGGACCAGGTCACTGTTGCCCCAAGGTCTATGCGAAAGCATCCCAAGACATCGATGCGTGACCGCCTCACACAGCACCTGCGGGATCTTGGCCGTGCCAGGCCAACATACCAGCGCCAAACTCGCGGGGTGGCAAAGAAGTAAATTGTAAGATTTTTATTACAAATTGTAGTCCAACCTACTGTTGTCATTGCCAATCATTGCATATCACTGCATAAAAAACCTAGTCTAGCCCAAGCATACAACGAATTCTCGCAGCAGCAGCCTGCTTCATGTCCTCCGGCAGGGACTGGCTCTCTGCCACCCGCATCAATGCATCAAACTCATGGTTTTTACCACCCTCGCTGCCTGCTCGCATGCTTGACTCCTCCTTATCCGTTTGTACATTTAGGGCGCGGGCGATGGCAGTGCGCAAGGGGTCTTCTGTGAAGGTGGCGCCGCTACTATTGGTCGAGTGGTTTTTGCTGCAGAACAACAAATCCGGGAGGGCGGGGCCAACACTCAGATATATATACGCAGATACACAGCAGCCCAGCCATGTAAACTTTGTGCGCACAGCTGCACGTAGATATATACACAGATCCACAGCCGCCCATGCATATAAACTTACCTCTTCCTCCGTGGTTTCTTTGCCAACGGCTCGTCTGCCGGCTCGCCGTCGCTCAGACAGATCTCCGTAGCCAACTGAGCAGTGGGAGGCAGCTCTTTGCCGACAACGTCCCACATGTCCGTACTGTCCAAGAACTCCCATGCATACAACCTAGGCAAATGTGCAGCGCAACAGTGCCAGATAATTTCAGTATATATAGGCAATCAAGATGGGCAGCGGCCAGTCATGGGCAGCGCACTCACACATCCAGGCGCCCTACAACAAAATTAAGCTTGGGGAGCTGCTCTCCATCTGCATTCTGACCGCTGCGGTTGTATTCAGAATGCTTGTCGTTCAAGACGGCTTTTAAATCGCCGAACCAGTCTGTAAGCGTGCAATGTGGGCCATCAGTAAGAACGACACAGGCAAGAGACACCCACACGCGGCTAAGGTAAGGTAGGGAACTCACTCAGCAAAGTGGCATCAGATCTGTGGCACTGGGGAGCCTGGCCCGGGTCAATAGCACATAGTTCTTGGGTGCCATCCTCGCGCTCCAGGAAAATGTTGACAGGCTGGAAATCTGGTTCCTATGCATGTCGGGGTCGACCTCCTCCGCTGTCCGCATGAAAGCGTCGTCGTCCAGGTCCGCCGGCAGCTTGCACTTCCCGCGCCCGCGGCCCGAACGATGCAGCGGAGCGGCAGCCGCCTGCACTTCTGGGGTAGCGGCAGGAGGACCACGCGCGGGCGGGCGAGACGGGCGCAGCGCGGTGGCGGCGGGCGAGGCGCCAGGGCTGCAGCCGCCGCGCCCCGCCAGTGCACGGGCCTTCGCGCGCAGCTCCCGCGGCGAAACCGTGAACCCAGGGGCAACATGACCCCCCGTAGTGCGCGGAGGGGGGGTCTCCATGTGGGTACGCCCCGCCTGGGTGTCCGTTGCGGAGATTGCTCGGTGGAGCCTGCCATGGCGTCGGCGGGTGCCGGGCAGGTGGGTAGACTGGGCGAAAATGTTTTGAAAATGAACTGGCCGAGGCCGCTATCTGATGACGCGTGTATACTGTACACGGGGGCATTTCCATTTGGAAACGCCCCCCGTGTACAGTATACACGCGGGTCTGTCATCAGATAGCGGCGCGGGGCATGTCATCACTTATGACGTGGCACGCTCCAGTGCGAGTATTTATCCGATGACAAGATTATCTGATGACGCTATGTCCGTATGAAATGCCTCTTAAAAGCTCAGCACTACAAGCCGCCTAAGAGCGGCCCGCATCCCGCACGAGGCCGCGCTGGTCGGGCCGGTCGTCAGGTCTATGAGGTGGGCACGGCACGAAAGGCCAAGCTCGCCGTGTGTACCGGAACCGGACGCCGGACGCCGTCGTTCGACCGTCGCCCGTCCGTCGACGGACGTTGGGCCCCGGGTCGGCGGACGCGGGGCTGTATATGTGAGTGACATGAGGCGGCTACACCATACCGGTGTGAATTACAAAAAGGGCAGTTCCCCATAATTAGAAAATCAGCACAGCAAGGCGCCTAAAAGCGGCCCGCATCCCGCATAAGGCGGGATGGGTGAATGATACGCACACGGTTCAGAGTCCGGGCCACGCGTACACGACCATACCGGTACTAATCTTAGGTCCATTTCACACCACGGTCCGCGTGCCGCCCTAGCCGCGTGCCGCCCTAATACTCGTACCGGAGCGCGCCACGTCGACCGGGCCGCGGGGGCCATTCTGAAAATTCGCGCACGCCCCCGACACCAAGGCGGCACGCGTGTACGGGGTTTTTTTTTTCAAAATGCCCCGTACACGCGTGCCGCCTTTCTAGCCTGAATTTTGAGAGCGTTTATATGTTCCGGGGTGAGATATATCATTTACCGCTGCCGGAGCGGGCAATTGCTCTCAACCCGCGCTTGCTCGCTCCACCCTCAGGGTGTTCCCGTTCACCGTTTGCAAAGGACGGCGGGGAGGCGGCCAACCGTCCTCCCAGGATGCCTACGCCGCGTTCAGACCGGGCCGCTGCCCGCGAGGTGAGGCGGTCACCCGCCATCCAGCGCGCTCGATGCATCGCTCCCCAGTAGACCGTCTGGACGCCAGCTTAGGGCTCAGCCTACCTAGACAGCCGTATGCAGCGTATCGAGGAGGCAGACCCTGAATTGGAGTGTGAGTCCGAGTCCGAGTCCGGGTACGCGGTAGAGTACAGTAGTGCTAAACCACGCGCCTCGGGGTGGGGGTGAAGACGGGGAGGACGCATTCTGGCGGGAGGTCGAGAGGCGGGCTGCGGGCGCGGGGGACATATGCACCGCGTTTCCGCCGCTGCGCGTATGTATGAAATGCTGTTTTTTTGCGGCGGCACGCGTGCGCTTATTCGCCCAATGCCACCGGCTACGTGGCAGCACGATATCGCGTATCGTTAGGGCGGCACGCGGCCAGGGCGGCACGCGGACCGTGGTATGAAATGGACCTTATTTACACCATAATCAGCAACAAAAACGCGCTGCGGTACCGCGTTGCTTTGGCGTATCAGACGAATATCAAGCGTGTTTGCGCTAGAATACACGCGCGTCCATTCAAAATCATACCGTACTGGTACCCGTACCGTGAAATCAAACGATCGAATACCGAACATATTACGGTTTTCATCCGAAGACGCAGCACGCGCGGAGGAGGAATACGCCTTACACTTCGTAATGAAAATGCAGTACTACCGGTATTAATTCGCTCATAATGCGGAAAATTTCGGACCGCCCCCTCCGTTTTCTCCACGAGGTAGGGGAATAGTTGACTTGTGCCGCGACACAATTAAAAATAGCCGCGAAGGCGGAATAGCGTACTACACATATTTACTACAAATAATAATACTACGCATACTTTACCCCACGGGCCTGCTATTCAAAATTTACGGTAAATTATTTGATATAAACAGTAATAATAAAGTTTGTAAAAAATATAATTTCTTTTTTTAAGTACCAAAACACGGGGCGGTGGCTTGTGTTGTTCTCATACCGGTAGCCGCTGTAGTAGGCTAGTTACGATTATTTGCGACTACGGTTAAGCGGCCGAAAATTTTTATTTAGCGACTACATGAGCTTGCAGCAGAAGGCGATATCGGAAATCACCAAAATAAAAGGCAATCAGAAAGGTCCTCTACAGCTACTACACGGCCGGAAATGAAATGCAGCCTTACTACTCACCAAGGTACCAGCAGCATACTGGTGTTGTCTGCAGAATTGTTACTGGCGTTTTACTGTAGCGCTCACTATTCACATGAGTAGCGATGGCTCTAGTGCCTGTAACCCTACCCCAGTACCGGTACGCTCCTCGTGGCCACCCTGATCTCGCCCTAGGGCTATACGGGCAGGCACGTGACAAACTGACAACACATTATTGAGGAACGGGACACCCACAAATTTTCCGCCCCAGGGACAGGAATGGCAGCAGTGAAACCCTTGCGCGACGGCCGTTTACGCTGGTGCTCCGCCGGTTAGGCCATCACAATTTATAAATGTTTGTGTATGCCCCCACACCCCCCTATTTTTGGCACGCGTTAAAAAAGTGTCTGAACCCTATGCAAAGTATAAAGTACTGTTAAGGGCTCTAAACAGTTCTGGGCATGTGCAGCAGCAGCAGACGTGCAGGAGGAAATGAAACACATGATTAGGCCACTTACGCGATTACCGAGTATATTTTAGCATTTTATTTGGTATTTTCTCATTAAAACTAAAA
>VCJN01001025.1:0-74073 GCA_006384855.1 Tetraselmis striata | reverse complement strand
GCGGCGACGGTTTTAGTATCGGTTTCGGAGCATTTTTGGGAGTTGCGTTATTCTCGGCGAGCGTTCCGTGCGTGGGGGCCCTAGCCGCCCCCAAACTGTTTGTATATACTGATATGTAGTTACATATATATAGTCTAGCAATCTCGAGCGCGAGAACATATTCTGCGTACTTTTGGGTTGGTGGTATACATGCACTACCATTGTTGTGTGGTAAACAGTGCGATGTACGCTACGGAGAGGCAGCGAATAAACACTCGAATAAACACTGCCGGCCGCCGACTTGGGATCCTCCGGTGTCGTGCCCTCCGCAGGGTACAGGGCACATTTTTGAGTCAAAACGGTCCAATTCCTGGACTCAAAAATGTGCCCCCCACGTGATCGCTTAGGCTGGGATATGTACCCATTTTTCGGTCACATTTCAGGTGCAATGCAATACTATACGAGAGTACTAAAAATGGCACATCGGCGTGTCCTCTTCGCGCCCTCAGTCGCGTAAAGTACTATCCGCCTCACCTTGGAAGATTGCGGACGCGAGGGCATGGCGACTGCGTTTCAAGCGTTTCAAGCCTGGAAATCGAGCCTCACTCGCGCAGAGAAGACGCCCCGGGCCTACGAGTCTATCGCCGACCTCAGAGATTGTGTTCGTCGCAACGAGATGCTACCTCTGAACCCTGCTGACAGCGACGCGGCGTTGGGGCGAGATGTCGGCGCAGGCGGCGGTGCGGGCTTCGCGTCCCGAGATGAGGGCTCCTTAGGCGGAGATGCGGGTCGGGGAGGCGGAGATGCGGCACCGCCACGTGAAGATGTGGCCCTGCGACTCCCACCAGCGGCACCCGAAGGCGCCTGACGGCTTGACGTGGCTTCGCGTTTCGGCTTAGGCGCCTGGAAGGGGGTCGTCGTCCTCCAACTCTATCGCCATCTTAAAGGAGGAGTCGGCCCACGCTTCTTGGAATGCTTCTTGCGCAGCTTATTGGGCTACAAGCTGCTGCTCTTGCCTCCATAGGTGGAAATGCGGGTCGGGGAGGCGGAGATGCGGCACCGCCACGGGAAGATGTGGCCCTGCGACTCCCACCAGCGGCACCCGAAGGCGCCTGACGGCTTGACGTGGCTTCGCGTTTCGGCTTAGGCGTCTGAAAGGGGTCGTCGTCCTCCAACTCTATCGCCATCTTAAAGGAGGAGTCGGCCCACGCTTCTTGGAATGCTTCTTGCGCAGCTTATTGGGCTACAAGCTGCTGCTCTTGCCTCCATAGGTGGAAATGCGGGTCGGGGAGGCGGAGATGCGGCACCGCCACGGGAAGATGTGGCCCTGCGACTCCCACCAGCGGCACCCGAAGGCGCCTGACGGCTTGACGTGGCTTCGCGTTTCGGCTTAGGCGTCTGGAAGGGGTCGTCGTCCTCCAACTCTATCGCCATCTTAAAGGAGGAGTCGGCCCACGCTTCTTGGAATGCTTCTTGCGCAGCTTATTGGGCTACAAGCTGCTGCTCTTGCCTCCATAGGTGGAAATGCGGGTCGGGGAGGCGGAGATGCGGCACCGCCACGGGAAGATGTGGCCCTGCGACTCCCACCAGCGGCACCCGAAGGCGCCTGACGGCTTGACGTGGCTTCGCGTTTCGGCTTAGGCGTCTGGAAGGGGTCGTCGTCCTCCAACTCTATCGCCATCTTGAAGGAGGACTCGGCCCGCGCTTCTTGGAATGCTTTTTGCGCAGCTTATTGGGCGACAAGCTGGTCTTGCCTCCCGTGCTCAACGCACCGTGCGGGCGCTTCGTCGCACTCGAAGGCTGAGGCTCACTCGGCGGCTTGGCAGTCTCCGAGGGACCAAGCCTGCTCGGGGGAGGGGCGGAGCTGCTCGAAGCTCTATCAAGAGACCTGCTGCAGCGCCGTTTTGGGAGCCATCTCCGCCGGACCCCGGTGGCGGTGGTTGAGATGCGGGCTTAGAGGACCCGCCAGCCTGACGCGGCGCCGCTACGACCTGGTAGTAGCGGTCGTCGACCAAGACGGTGGGGGGTAAAGAGCCGGCTCGGCAACCTTCCAGTATGAGGATTTTTATGACAAAAAGGGGATTTAATTGCCCATATGCTTTACAATACTATACAGATTGCAAGGCAGTACCACTAATGCCTGCTATTTGCTCGCGGCACGCCGCAGATTGCGGCAGCGCTGCACCGCAGATGCTGCCTTTAGGCATGCTTCTATTGCCTAGATCGCTGCACACCATTTCGTATGCGAGACTGCATGGCATAGAAGGGATGTGAACACGCACATGCTTGACGATACTATGCAGATTGCAAGGCAGTAGGGCTAATGCCTGATATTTGCTGGCGGCACGCCGCAGATTGCTGCAGCGCTGCACCGCAGATGCTGCCTTTAGGCATGCTTCTATTGTCTAGATGGCTGCAAACCATTTATTAGTATGCGGGGCTGCATGGCATAGAAGGGATGTGAACACGCACCGGCTTGACGATACTATACGGACTGCAAGGCAGTAGGGCTAATACCTCATATTTGCTGGCGGCACGCCGCAGATTGCTGCAGCCATTTGCCTACATGGCTGCAAACCATTTATTAGTATGCGGGGCTGCATGGCATAGAAGGGATATGAACACGCACCGGCTTGACGATACTATACGGACTGCAAGGCAGTAGGGCTAATGCCTGATATTTGCTGGCGGCACGCCGCAGATTGCTGAAGCGCTGCACCGCAGATGCTGCCTTAAGGCATGCTTCAATTGCCTGGATGGCTGCAAACCATTTATTAGTACGCGGGGCTGCATGGCATAGAAGGGATATGAATACGCACCTGCTTGTCGATACCATACAGATTGCAGGGCAGTAGGGATAATACGTTATATTTGCTGGCGGCACGCCGCAGATTGCTGCAGCGCTGCACCGCAGATGCTGCCTTTAAGCATGCTTTGATTGCCTAGATGGCTGCAAACCATTTAGTATGCGGGGCTGCATGAATCACCAACATGCGCCGGCCGCGGCGCGTTGGCGCCCCGCTGCGCCGGCCGCGGCGCGTTGGCGCCCCGCTGCGCCGGCCGCGGCGCGTTGGCGCCCCGCTGCGCCGGCCGCGGCGCGTTGGCGCCCCGCTGCGCCGGCCGCGGCGCGTTGGCGCCCCGCTGCGCCGGCCGCGGCGCGTTGGCGCCCCGCTGCGCCGGCCGCGGCGCGTTGGCGCCCCGCTGCGCCGGCCGCGGCGCGTTGGCGCCCCGCTGCGCCGGCCGCGGCGCGTTGGCGCCCCGCTGCCCCGGCCGCGGCGCGTTGGCGCCCCGCTGCCCCGGCCGCGGCGCGTTGGCGCCCCGCTGCCCCGGCCGCGGCGCGTTGGCGCCCCGCTGCCCCGGCCGCGGCGCGTTGGCGCCCCGCTGCCCCGGCCGCGCTAGCAAAGGAAGTGCGGTTTGTGAAATCGACGGACAGGAGTCGATTAAACTCTTATCTGCGGTTGAGAATGATTTGTTGTGATAGTTGATTATGATTAATGAGGTATTGTCCAAGGAGCTATGGCAGCGAATTTCAAGCTGCATGAATCCCTTGTCACGGACCAGACACGAACCCACGTTGCTTGCCGAGGTGCTCCGAGAGATGCGCCCTTAAAGTCGCCGAATCTCTTCCGACGACCAACCACAAGGCGCGTCCGTTGGTGTCGGGGTTTCTTGGGTGCTTTGGCGCGATGAGAAGTACACGACCCGCTTTCAACAGACTGTCGAGGTAGTCCATTCGCGGCAGGGGCCTTTGCGTCATGTAGGTGCTCGGAATCTGCACGCGATAGAATACCGCCTTGGAGGCCGCCAGCAGCTATAGGAGCAAATTGAGGTGAGTGAACCAAGGCGACATGGCAACGACAAAGGGCTCCTTGCCTAGGGCAGCGTTACAAGAGCTAGGGGCGACAGTACACGGGTTTGTACACGAGAGATGCGGGCGTTCACCTGCCCCCACTGCGGAGATGCGGGTAATCCCACCCTTTACGGCGGTCAATTCGATCCCTCCACCCTCCGCATCTCTTGCTCGCCAGTCGTGCCAGCGGTGGCCTCAGCCACCGCTGCTTTGACGTCCGGGAGGACGTACCTGTCGTCCCCAACGTGGGCCTCCGGGTTCCAGTGCCGCGTCTCTTTCGCCGGCGTCATGGTTCTCGCCGTCTCGCATACACGAACCCACGTTGGTTGCCGAGGTGCTCCGAGAGATGCGCCCTTAAAGTCGCCGAATCTCTTCCGACGACCAACCACAAGGCGCGTCTGTTGGTGTCGGGATTTCTTGGGTGCTTTGACGCGATGAGAAGTGCACGACCCGCTTTCAACAGACTGTGGAGGTAGTTCATTTGCGGGCGGGGCCCTTGCGTCAAGTAGGTGCTCGGAATCTGCACGCAACAGATTTCCGCCTTGTAGGCTGCCAGCAGCGGTAGGAGCAAATTCAGGTGAGTGAACCAAGGCGACATGACAACAACAAAGGGATCCTTGCACAGGTCAGCGTTACAAGAGCTAGGAGCGACAGTACACGGGTTTGCACGCGAGAGATGCGAGCGCTCATATGCCCCCACTGCGGAGATGCGGCGGGAAATCCCACCCTCTACCTTTAAATTCTCTCCACCCTCCGCATCTCTTGCTCGTCAGTCGTGCCAGCGGTGGCCTCAGCCACCCCTGCTTTGACGTCCGTGAGGACGTACCCGTCGTCTTCAATGTGGGCCTCCGGGTTCCAGTGCCGCATCTCTTTCGCCGGCGTCATGGGTCTCGCCGTCTCGCATACACGAACCCACGTTGCTTGCCGAGGTGCTCCGAGAGATGCGCCCTTAAAGTCGCCGAATCTCTTCCGACGACCAACCACAAGGCGCGTCTGTTGGTGTCGGGGTTTCTTGGGTGCTTTGACGCGATGAGAAGTGCACGACCCGCTTTCAACAGACTGTGGAGGTAGTTCATTTGCGGGCGGGGCCCTTGCGTCAAGTAGGTGCTCGGAATCTGCACGCAACAGATTTCCGCCTTGTAGGCTGCCAGCAGCGGTAGGAGCAAATTCAGGTGAGTGAACCAAGGCGACATGACAACGACAAAGGGATCCTTGCACAGGGCAGCGTTACAAGAGCTAGGAGCGATAGTATACGGGTTTGCACGCGAGAGATGCGAGCGCTCATATGCCCCCACTGCGGAGATGCGGGTAATCCCACCCTCTACCTTTAAATTCTCTCCACCCTCCGCATCTCTTGCTCGTCAGTCGTGCCAGCGGTGGCTTCAGCCACCGCTGCTTTGACGTCCAGGAGGACGTACCCGTCGTCCCCAATGTGGGCCTCCGGGTTCCAGTGCCGCATCTCTCGCCGCCGCCATGGTTCTCGCTGTCTCGCATACACGAACCCACGTTGGTTGCCGAGGTGCTCCGAGAGATGCGCCCTTAAAGTCGCCGAATCTCGTCCGACGACCAACTTCAAGGCGTCGACAATTGTCACATCTCGCCCCCTCCTGACGGCAGTGAGTGGCGCGCAGCAATTGAGAAAGATGATGAGGAGCAGCCCCCCTCCCCCCCCCCCTCCCCCGCCACGCTGTCGACATTGGTAGGACCCGAGCCGTAGTCCGGGTCTGCCATGACGAGGGCTTTTGCCGGGCCATTTTACCAGGGGACGATATTCGCATCTGCCGGTGAGCTTCTTGGACATACTCGTTGCAAATCCCCCGCAACTCGTTGTACACAAGCCGGTGGTCTTCAGAGGCCAAGAAGGCCCGCATGTTCACCGTGCTGCCTCTCGCCCCTGCCCCTCTCTTGCAGTCTGAGGTCATCGCGTATCGCGGATCGTGCATGATGTGTTGGAGGTCGTTGGCAGACAAGGACGAAAACACGAAGCGGGTGGGAAACGGGGCGGGTGTCACCACTCATGTCGAGATGCGCGACGGCGAGGTGCGCTTAACGCAGCCCACGGCGCCCTGATGAGAGATGCAAGCGAAGATGCGAGTCCGCGTACCGTTGGAGTCGCTCCTGGGAGAGGGACCAAAGGTGGCACACCTTGAGGCTTGGGGGGTCAGGCTGAGGCTCGCGGTGAGGCGAAGGCTGCGAATCTCCGGCCCCGGGCCATAGCGGTCCGCTTCCATGTTGCCCACCGCCCGGCTGCATGGGCCTCATGGGCTGAGTCGTGGGTATTGGCGCATGAGACGCCCTCCTGCCGGAACGCAAGTGCATCTGCGGAGAATCTTGCGCCATGGGGGTCACTAGCAGTGTGTCGAGAGCCTTGCTCGTTGGGTCAAAGCCAAGTGCAGCCGCAGATGTCCCCGCCACGCACAGAAATGTGCAAGCGGGCAGATGTGCGTTTTGCTCTGCGAGGACGGTCTGCCATGCTTTTGTGCACCGAGAAGCGTTAAGATGCCTCAAAGAATACAAGCGCGAGGGAGCTTGCGAGGGGTAGATGAGTGGGAAGCACAGTGGCGGCGTAGCATTCGAGGCCAGAAAAAACGGTTGGCGTGGAAGGGTACGTAGCGACGCATCTCGTCAAAGGGCGGTGGACAGGCGTGTAATACATAGTGAAAGTTCATTTCACTGAACAGTACTTCGTACAGTGTTGGCAAGAAAAGGAAGCCAGTTTCACAGTACATTCGTACAGTGTTGGGCTGGACTCAAATTTGCACCCCCCAAAAGGGGTACAATATTGAGTTAAGGGGGGTGCAATTTTGAGTCCAGAAATGTGCCCATTTTGACTCAATAATCGCCCTTTTTCCCCCTCCGCAGTGGGAGGCACCATCTTGGACAGCTGCTTGCAACAGTCCGTCTCGTGGAGTATGACGACACCGCGCAGCTTGGAGGAGTACGCGATATATACCCCCTTCATGTTGGGCTGGATCTGCACTTTGTTGCTCAGGGCCTTGCTGGACACTGCTTGGGCTGCGCTGCTGGGTGCAACTGACATGCGGCCACGGCAAGCTGCAGGCGCGGCTCGGGCTGGCCCACGGCCAAGGCCACGGCCACGGCCCAAAACACGGTCTGCGCGCTCTGCGATCTTGGACGGCTGGTACTAATCTTGAACACACCGTGCTAAAAGGCCTCCTACAACGTCATGTAGTAGAACTCCTTCAAGCCGAGCGCGGCAGCCTCGGGCTGAGGCTGGGGGGTGGGCAGGGGCATGTGGAGCGAGGTATGGACAGCCTCAAAGATGGGCGCCGGCAGGAGTCGTGGTTTCCGCAGGTCGAGCCCGCACGCCCGGGAGTCGCACTTGTCAACGTACTTGAAAAACTGCAGGAAGAACTGCCTGTTGTTGGTGTGGTTCTTGAGGATCTGTATCACGGCATGGTAGACCTTGGACTGCAGCCGTGTGACAGACAGAGACTTCAAGCTGGGCTCGACCTGTTGCACCTCCATCAATAGCACGTTCATTGCCTCAAGCTTAGCGGGCTCATGGAGCATTGGTGTTTCACTGCATCAAGGGTTGATTTAATGCTCTTGCCCCATAAAGTTCGGAATAAGTCGCCGGACATCACGGGCACATCAACCGGACGGACATTGCCATCCGCACCGTCAGGCACAGCGGGCGTTGCCGGGACGTCGCCTGCTACCGGGTTGCTAGCGGGGCGGCCTAGGCATCGTCGATCACCACCTCGTCGGCGGTGTCGTCGACGGGCAGCACCTCGTCTTCCATGACGATGTCTTCCTCTTCGTCATCGGGGGCCTCGACAGGTAATGCATGGTCGTCGAAGTCCGGGTCGTCCTCGTCCTCGTTGACACTCTCGGCTGATGAGCCGGCCGAGTCGGCCCTTGCATGCGGTTGGCCAGTCGCCGGTGATGGCGTGCCAATGTAGTCGAACAGCCAAGTCGGACGTGGCGGAGTGGCTTTGGCAGCAGCCATGTCGGGGAGCAGAGGGGTTGCTAGGGTAGGACAAGCATCGGCGGGTGGGACTATATGCTAAGGCGGAGAAGTTTGAGTAGGGGCAGCAGCGTCGGGCGACTTAACCGGCGGTGAGTGCTTGTCTTCAGTGCCGTCCGCGGCATGGCCGGTGTCCGTGCCGAACTCGTTGGCAACGCCAACACGGTCGGTGAGTAGCACCGGTGGTGCTGGCGGAGCAATCGGTGCATCGACTGTTGGTGTTGTGGTGTCATCGGCGGCAGGAATGGTAGCAGCCTTGTCATCGGGCGGAGGGGTTTGGTTTCGGGGAGCAACGTCGCCGGTGGCGGCACCGCGGCAGTGCCCGTGCCGACTTCGTCGGCGAGAGCAATGTTAGCGGTGACGGGTGTTGGACTGGGATGTGGCGGCGTGGAGGCAGCAACAGTAGTTGCGGCTGTTGCCCTTGCTACTTCCTCGTCAGCATGTACAGTGACAACGAGGTTTTTTTATTTCGATCCGTACCGAGTTAGAAGCCGGATATATACACTATACCAATAGTAAATCGAGACATCGAGCACCTAGATATACTGTACGAATAGTAAATCGAGACATGGAGCGGTCAAATATACTATATCAATAAAATATGGAAACAGTCTTCGCAACATAATCGAGACATCATCGCGAGACGTTTTTATTTGCCATCAATTTGCCGATATACTCTACCAATGGAATGTCGAGAAATCAATCATCGTGACGACAACGATTATTGCTACTTTCATCAAATTATCAGCGGGGTACACTCTACCATATCATTCGCGTACTCGTGATATCATTCTAAAGCAAGCTAAAAACAAACATATCATAAAAAAGACCAAATCAATAGGCCGATCTCAGAGCATTCATCAGGCTACAACATGAACAATACTGCAGCATGATACATGCATGGACTTACCGCTCTCTTGTCGGCAGCATCGGCAGCAACTCGGATAGCCACCATCCCGGGGCAATTGGCATACGAGTACATGCGGTGCACAGGGGCGATGGAACGCTGAATACTGCTTAAAGTACTTACTACGAATTTTTCGCAATTTACGGAACAACCCCCCTCCGTCTCCGCGGATAATACTGACCTAAACCATCATTCTGTCGGAATGGTCTGACTATGGCGCGTCAACATTATTGATTAGGTATCATCATTATTATCACGAGGCAACATTGGGAGTTGAAACAACGATGCGTCGATTGTTCGAGAGTGTTGCGGGTGTACTATTGCTTTATTGGGTGCATTATAACAAATTTTGTTACCAAGCACGCGGTGGGCTGCACGGGGCGGGCCGCGCGGGGGGCGCACGGACTGCTTGCGCGGTTGCGGCGGGATGCATGTGCGGGAAGGCTAGACCGGGGCGTGGTTCGGGGGCTGCGGCGGGCTGCGCGGTGCCGGAGTGCGGGGGCCGCGCCGGGCCGCCGGGCGGGGTGGGATGCGGGGTATAGCGACTACTCGTACATGCACTTGTACTCGAATGGCCCGGGACTACTACGGGGCGTCGCGCCGGGATGGGGATCGCCGTTGGACTCGATCCTTCAGGTCGTACGGCTGCGTAATTAACGGCCGTGTCGGGGTGGGTGAGTAGGTGGCCGGGTGCGTGGGTGGATAATAGTACTTAAAAGTAAACCAAAGGTAGATAAGCGCTTTGTTCGGCTACCGATCCCCGCCCCGATGCCCCGATATTCGCACCCGGGTACCCGTACGGCAATAAAGCGAAGCGTACTTCTGATCGAACAATAGACACTTTGCTGAATGATTTGCTCGTGCGGCGGGGCCATAAGACAGCTGATATGATTCGCCCGGGACTACAATTTGTACGTATGTAACAAGTTTCAAATTGTTCTTCGCGCGCTGCAGCCCGCCGGCGCCAATTGTTGGTGACGAAGCTACTACATTGCGTTGTGGTTAGACGCATGCCCGTGTCAACGTCTTTCAGAGCCCTAATCATTGTGCCCGGCAGTTTCAACCAATCGAGACTCAGAGACAAACAAAGGTGGTGGTGTGCAGTGGTGGTACAGAGACAAGAGACCGCAATGCTGGTCAGAATACAAAAAATGATGCTACCACCCACTGCTAGTACAAATATTATTGCTATCGTCGGCACCGGTCGCCAGATCGGGCGGACCTCTAGCAACACGCGCAACTGCCAAGAGCGTCACCGAGCTGGAGGGTCGGGCAAAAGCCAAAAATGTCAGTCTTGTCATTGTACGGCAATACATAATACATGTCTTGCACTGCCAAAAAGGAAAATGTTTGACAAGACAGGCATGCATTGTATTTTTAGGAATAAAAGCTCGTGAGGTACGGTGTCATATGCCTAAAGTCATTAAATCCCGCGTACACGGGTAGACCAAACGCTCGGTGACGAGCCGCGATATCGAACAATAAGCTGGCGACTTGCATGGGGCCCTCCTCCTTCCGCATAATACACGCTTGCCAACGGCGGATTATCCCTTTAGCCTGGCAGGACGTCTTGCAAGCGTTTGGCAATATTAACGGCCATAAAGAGTTTCATAGCGGCACGGCACGCATAATCGAAATATCGTGTCCCCCGAAAAAAAAACCATGTCCCCCTATAATTGTCCATTACGGTCGGGTCGCCTTTTTCGGGGAACCGAGAGCGACTACTATGGCCGAGCTACGCCATTGCTGGGGCATGTGGTTCTTCGTCCATAACCCGTTAATTAAGGCCAGCAATGCGCTGCGAAAAATGGCTAATCGGGGCGTGTATCGCCAATTGTAAATCCTCCGCAGCAATTCCCATTCATGTCCTAACAGTGAAGTAAAGTTCGCTCCGGGGATTCGGTCGAAGCCGCCCCAACACTGACCTCTTGCGCCAACTGCGGTCGTAGGTCTAGCATAGCCCGTAGACCATTGCCTCATTCGAACCCCGAAGGGCTAATGCATCAACCGGGGAAACCCAAGACACGCTGGGACAATATTGCCGAAAATACATCGGCCGGGAATCGAACCCGGTACCTCTCACGTATGAGACGACCGCTCAACCGAGCGGACAAGGGATGCACATGTCTTCCCTTCTCCTCCCTCCACTCCACGCCTGTCCTATATAAACCTCTACAGTCCCCCTTGAAAGTCTTGACATGTACGTATCCGTCCATATCGCCACGTCAACACCGGCGGCGCCGACCGCCGAGTGGTACAGTGGCGCATTTTTATGATCTAATTAACTTAGAATATTCATCAACGGCTTGAGATGTGATAGGTGGCGGAGAGGGGGGGGGTGCATGTTACGCTCGTGATTCCGCTCTGCGCAGGTTCGAACCCTGCCGGGCCCCTCGGTGGAAATATAACGGAGGGGGTAGGGGGGGGGGGGGGGGGGCGATGCAGATATTTCTAGGTTCTCGTACAAATCCTAGTACAATGGCTTACCGCGCGACCCGCATCCCGATAAAAAGGCGATGTACTCGCCCCGTGCGGGCGGATTTTCCCCGCTTAGGGGCCCGCTAGGCGCAGCCCAACACCAGAATATGGGAGCGTATTAATGGCCGGCCCTACCCATACCCTGGACGACTCCCTAGCAGGTGACCATATGGACCCACCCGCTGACTCGGGGCGGGGCTGCACCTCTGCGCAGTATGGGCTGAAGCCCGGCTCTACCAAGGGCGCATTGAATGCGGACAACAGTTGTAGGTGGGCTGGCTTTTGAGCAAGCCTTTATCGCAATATTGGCCATTTTGCGGGAACTGCTCACTTGTTTGCATGCCGACGGTGGGGAGAGCGCGCCTTTGTGAATGTGCTCTACGATGGTAGAGCCAACTCTTGGCTTGCATCCGTACAGATAGAACGCATACACGTGCGATATAAAAATTCGTGCCCTTGTGACATTGGGTTATCAAATTATTTCATTACTAACCCTGAACAATAATGACACGCATACGTATATGGCATATACAACGAGAGCCCAACAAACGCCACTTAGGGCTCCTCCACGCATGATGTCGTGTTCACGTAAGACACATGGAAGGGCGCGGCCGGAAACGAAGGTGAGGGCTCATAATGGGCCAATGTACAATTGACGCTTGACAAAGGGGGCAAGACTTTTGTGGGCAAGTGTACCTGTCCTCCCTTCTGCCTCGTCGACTCCACGCCTGTCGATCCTATCACTCCTATCGATCACTCCCGGGGGACTTCCGCGGTACCGGTACCCTACCCCCTTTCCGGTACCCTTTCCTCCCTGTCCTCCCTGTCGCCATCCTGTCTCCCTGCCCGCGCATAAGGACGAGAGGAAAGCCCATCACCGATTTCGGAGGCCGGACGTAGGATATGGCGGAACCGTTGGCAGCGATGACGGCGTCCAACGCGGCTCCCGCGGAGGTTGGCACTTACCCCGCTGAGCTGTCAAGTACTGTGATCGACCTCACCGGGACAGGTATACACACTCGGACCCCGGCCCTCTCCCTGCCAGTGCCCAAAGCACTCGGGCACCGCCACAGTCTCATGTCCGATCCACGCTCCGAAGAGGTAGCGCGCCGGGGGACAGAGAAGGTTTCTCAGCAGTACGAGGGAAGACGTATGTGGCACTGGCATGGCGTCGTAGGGTTCGAATTATTGTTAATGCTCATCTGGCGGACGAACCCGGCGAACCCTATCAGCCGACTCCCGGCAAGCAACCTGGCGCTCGGTCCGACCGGTGTTGCCACCTAACCGTGCACGGCCGCGGCTCATATGTCGTCTGCTCGAGCATTTTTTTCACGCTTGAACCATCGATGGGGAGAGAGATAGCTTACATCCTCCGCACCCCGGGAAGCACCATCTAAGGCCAGCAACAAAGCAGGGGCGTCACCACAGCCCGATTGGGTATATAACGCCACAGCCTCGGTGGTCCAGTGCTTTCTTTTCCCTTCTCTGCTGCCGTGTATTGCACGCAAATTGCGACAGTGGTGGCTGCCCACTGGGCACCTGGTTGCTGTTGCTGTCTGTGGGTGAGCGCTGATGCGATGGCTGGAATGATGCAGATGACGAAGAGGAGGGTGAGATGGCAGGCAGCGCCGCGGCCAGGATGCAAGCGGCGGAGCTGGAGGATGAACTGAAGGAGGAAGCCACGCAGACACCTATAGGCGGAGGAGCTGCGGCCCCCGTGGGTGGCATCCCCCCGCTGCCGCCTCGTCAGCAGCAGGGGATGAGGAGGCGGACCTCGTCTGCGCGGCAAGGCGATGCCCTCTCTCGTCACCTGGCGCCATACTTGAGCAGCACCGAGTCTCCGCAAGTCCCCCCCTGCTCAACAGGTGGGCCCGAATGCCCACATGCCGTTGTCTCAACCTAACAATGTAGCAATCCACCCTTGCGCTATGAGCCCCTTCTCATGCCTGCGCTCCCAGACCTCCCCAATGCCACCCACCTCGCTCAATGCAGATATAGCATGCTGCTCTGGCGGACAGCTGGCAGCGCTGTGAACTGACCACCCACTAACATCATGTGTCTGCACCTGCGCGGGCAGGGGACTGCCCGTCAAAGCAAGCCGCCGAAAGCAGCTGCACCACAAGTCGGCACTCGCCCTTCGTTGCGGGCAGGAATCCCTTGCCCGTGGCGGCCTCGGAGAGCATCTTCCCCTTGCTTGGGGGTCGCGCCGAAGTCAGTCCGGTGCGGGTTCTCAGGGGCCACTCACCGTCCGGCAGCAACGCCGCGCATACGGAGCCGCTAGCGGAGTTTGCAGCGGGCGAAGGGCTGGCGGAGGACGGACTCCCCGGAGTCTGGGCGTGAGCGCACTCCATCGGCTGGCCGTATCGGGCATGCGCTCCGCGAGAGCTCCGTGCCTGCCGGGTCAGCATTGCAGCAGCCGGGCAACACGGAGCCCCTTGCTGCTGACCAGCCGGAGCCCGAGGAGGAGGGGGAGGAGGAGGAAGTGGAACAGGAACAGGTGTGGCTGGCTGTTGGTACCGCCTCATGACACCAGTGATGCAACAACAGGTTCTAGCAGCCCCGTTGCAGACTTTCCCGGGAAGCACCCATTTGAGACTTTACTTGGATTTGAGACTTCATGATGGTCGCAGACAACGGAACGCTCGTAGATAGGTGGTGTTTTCCGCTATCCATAAGAATATTGTTATAAGACCATAAGGATATGCTCCTGATCAGGATTCTGTGATGACCTCCGACACTGGCGAGGCAGTGAGTGGTAGCTGAGCTGCTTCCAGCAACCCGAGAACGATCACTCACGTTTTGTCACCCTCCGCTGTAATGGCACGATGGGTCGCACCTGGCAACCCCCCCCCCCCCCCCCCCCATATCCACCGAGTTCCGATGCAAGGCTTCAATCAATGTATGGTATGGCATGGTTAAACCGCCTGGTTGGCTGGCCCAGAGGTAGCTAAAGGGCATCACCTGACCCCTGTAGGTGATCAGCTCAAGCCCTGTCAATCAATGTACAGTAGTTCATTCAAACACATCACACGGTGTGACCATAGTTTGTGTTCACTCTGTATAAACGTGACTACCCTCTCCCCCCCCCCCCCCCCCCTGCCCTTTCCCTCTCCCTGAAAAGACAGAAAACTAATGTCTATCCTGACCAGCGCGTGAACCAAAGTACATGGGGCGGGTTGATATAGGACAATTACATGATTGCGCCATAAGGAAATGTGTTCATAGTCTGACTGCCGGAGTATGAGCTACGCGCAACCCTGCCATGGCCCTGCCTGGAGCTGGATGAGGCTGGGCCCTACAGGCGGGCTTCAGATGGGACTTGGCAGGATGGGACAAAGCGGGCGTGGGGTGGCAGTGGGAGTGGGGTGGCAGGCCGGGGGAATGACGGGGTGCTGCCTGGCTTGCAGTGGGTCCCGGGTCCATTCGGGCTGGAGTTTGACAGCAAGGCGCTGCGAGGGCCTGCCGACAAATCTGCGTCTGTTTGGAAGGAGGACCTGCAAGATGGCGCGTTTGGCGTGAGTTCGCCGCAGTGCTGCGTGTTTTGTCGTGCTTTGCAGCTGTGGTGACTCTACTGCTGAGTGAGCTGATGCATAGGAGTGAGCTGGCGCTGAGCAATACCGCGTGCTTTGGCATGCTGTCCCCATGTGAAATCAGGACGATGAAGAGTTTGTCGTGGAGGCATTGCTTGCCGAGGTGAACATGCGGCGGAGGGTGCCCGGTGCTGGGATTGAGATCAAGACCTACTTCTGCGTCAAGTGGTCAGGTTTTGAGACCGACCCGTTTCACTGCTCCTGCTGGCAGTCGGAGGATGAGCTAGAGGAGGTGGAGGCCCTCGCCAGGTATACCACTTCTACCTACTATACGGTGCTGCGTGCGGGTGGCTGCCCATGCGCCCAGTGTCTGCCACGGTGCCCGATTGAGCGCGGTGGTTGCCAAGGGCAAAAGGGCGAGCTTGAGCTAATTGAGAACGTTGACATGCCTGACAAAGCCAGTGGATGGGCGTCTAACAGTAGCCCATGTATGCCTGCTACTCTGTAGGTGGAAGGAGACTGTGGCAAGTAGTGGCGCTGAGGACCCCATGATGCTGAAGAATGAGCGGTTGTCGGAGCTCGAGTGCTGCTGCCCGGGCCGTCGATGCCAGTCCCTGCAGACCAAGCTGCCCAGCTATGGCGGTGAAGCATCCGCAGCACCGGTTCATGTCTCCCGGAAATTGGGCAATGACCTTGACGACGAGAACGAAGAAGAGGAGGAAATGGACGAGGACACAGATTTTGTGATGGACAACGAGCAACATACAGAGTCAGAGATAGACGAGGAGACAAGCGGCCCATCCACTCTCAAGAGCAAGGACAAGCGCAAGCGCAAGCGTACCGATTACCCAAAAGCTTTAGTGAGCCCCTTCGCTCGCCGCCCTTCCTCAGCTCCTAACTCATGCACGCCCAAACCTCATGTTGCAAACCCATCTGCCGACCCTAGCGACAACCTGGCCTCCTGCTGCGCCATTCATGGCGGCATGCTTGCCGACAACATGGCATTGATTGTCCCTGCTCGGGTGAATTGGATTTGCAGGTGGGCTGCCCTACAGAGCTGCCGCAAGAGGGCAGCAAAGCAGGGTACCCCCTCTGCTTGTTCGAGCAGGTCGAGCACCCCGAAGTGAAGGACATTTATCCCGAGTTGCTCAAGGCGAGTGGAGTGAAGCTCAACTCATTGGACATTGATGGCTCCTGCACAACACGTAAGCGGCTGTACTACACTGATATCATTGGACACAAGAGCGCGGCCAGCTTCCGCCTTGACAGACAGGTATGAGTAGACTGCCATCCGTGCCGGCATGTTGAGTCCCATGCCATGACCTGGTAGATCGCTGACGATGCCGAAAATATGGGCAGTCCCGGAAACTGCGAGAGATCATTGGCTGGCCTGATAATACGGACTTCCCCAAGTGGTTCCGTAATGCGGTGCTGCATGTGGACAGGTGAGGCCTATTTTATCTCCTTTGCAATGGCCGCTGGGATCGCCCCCAGATCTGACGTGCTGCTTCTGCTCCTTTTGTTCAGCAACGGCAAGGAATCAATCGGCACAATTTTGTCCAAGCCGCACAACTCTTACGATGGCATCAATGCCGCCCACAGGTGCACTCGACTGTTTTGCCCCCCCCCCCCCCCCCCCCACCCGCCCCACCTGCCCCGCCCCTTCCCTGCCCCACTCACAGACATAGGAACGGGTTTATTGTAGCTGACCAATAAATGTTGCTGTTATGTGCCCGGGTCAAATAAACGGACCATGGAGGAAAGATGTCGCTGTTGCCCCGGTCATTGCACTTACAGCAATATCTTTCCGGATTCAAGTGGGCTATGGCTCTTGAGACGTGTTGCTGCATTGATCTGCGTCCCCCCCCCCCCCTCCCCCCACCAATGACTAGGGTCCTAGCAGTCCCTGCTCACCAGGATTGTTTTGATCTGTATTGTTAATGTCATCACTTAAGAAATGTGTCTATCTGGTGAGAAACTACCCCCCCTCCCCCCCCCCCCCTTGGACCAAGACGAAGATGTCCTATGGTATAGTACCTGAGTATTTGTAAGTACATGCATGATGGTCGCCTTATTTCAGGTATATACACCCGTGGGCACAGCATCCTTGGACGCATGCGCATTTGTCACCTCCATTGGGCATCCATTGTTGTGAGTTTGTGCCCTCTGATTAAACTTTCTCTAGTTTTCTCAAGGAGAATCCCAATCAGCCGCTGCCCAATCGCAAACGCCGCTACCACATCACCGCCAGCCATGCCGGTGTCTTCAACCTGCATCATGCTGCGGCGGAGCACAAGTGGGTACCGTGCCCCAAACGGCTGGTGCGCCAGCTCAAGGTATGCCGTGCTGGATGGACTGTGGCCTGCGAACATGTTTTTGCCGCGGAATCTGTGAGAAGTTGACAGATTGACTGCTTACTGGCAGACAGAGGAGGTGTGTGAGCTGATGGGCTTCCCGGCCGATTTCCTCGGCGACTGGGACTTTGGTCCCATGGAGATCCGGAAGTTCCTCGGGGAGTCCTTCCACGTGCCCACCATCGAGCTCCTTCTGGCCCCGCTGTTGGATGCCGGCAACGGACTGGCTGGCAAGTGCGAGGAAGGGCTGGTTGTCCTGTCGCTCTGCGATGGCATTGGGGCGGCTGCGGTGGCGCTACACAACCTGGATATCAAGGTCGACAAGTACATAATCGTGGAGATTGAGGCAAAGCGGACTCAGATCGCCGAGGGCTTCCTGAAGAGGCACTTCCCAGAGACAGGTGCAGGCACCCCTCTCTTGGGGCCGGTGGCTGTGTTCAGGAGGCCTGCCTGCCTGTGGTGGTGCGCTGTGCTAAACCTCAGCACTCTTGAAGTGTTGCCGATCACGTCGCTGCTCTGCGCAGAGGTGAAGGTGTTCCTCCAGCCGGTCAGCGAGGTCAAGAGCAACAAGGACTTCTGGTGCTCCCCCCCCTCCCCCCCCTCCCTTGTCTCCTTTCCGCTGTCTGCCCAATGCCTGACGACTAACCCCTGTACCGCACAGCTATTAGTAATACCACTGACGGGGACCAAGTCTGCTGCACGGAGGTTGGCACTTGTGCCTCGTGACGCCATGATGTCGATTCCTAGTCTGCATGCAGGATGACATATCCTAAGCGCAACCAACGTGTGCCCCCTCCGCAGGAGCCTGCTGAGGGAGGGCGTGGACCTGCTGGTGTGCGGCTCGCCGTGCAGCAACCTGAGCCGCGCTAATCGCCAGAATGCCACCAGCATGAACGGGCGATGCGGCCTGGTTGGAACCAAAAGCCGCGCCTTCTTCGACTGCGTCACCATTCGCGATATGGCGCGTGGAATGAACCCCGCCAACGACCCTGGAGAGTGCGATTGACCAGCACTCCAGCCCCGCCCCGCTGCCTGCCACGGCATCCCCTACCCCCCCTTCTCCCCCCTTCACTGTGTCACTGCAGAACATGCAGGACGCGGCACATGCGCCCTCCTGATAGCATAACGTGGCGATCTTCTGCCAGCTGTTCTCAAACGGCCCGTGTCCGGGACAGACTGATTGCGCACCCTCCACATTGTCGTTAACCCCATTTTGTGACATGCGCGCTTTATCACAAGCACATTGTAACACCATGTAGCACTCTTGCTTGAGAGATCGCACAATAAATAATTTAGCGACCTCTACGTGAGACCCCATTTGCCTATTTTCTTTGGAACCTTTCCGTGAAATGTCTTCTCTACATGGTGTAATAACCTTGACGGTGCTTGCGCCGATGGGAAGAAGCAAGTTGTCTGTGTCGCATGTTGTGATCGATTCCAATTCACATTCCACTGGCCTTCAGAGGGCTGCATTCCACGGGCTACGGCTGACCCTGTGCGGGTTCATGCAGCCCGTAAGACAGCTGGAATGTTTAGTTGCAGACTGGCAGATTAAGCTATAACAATTTTCCATTTACCATTCCAGCTTTACCGCTTGGGTGATGGGCGACATGTTCCACGCGTGTGAGGACTCGAGGTTTGGTTTCGGAGCTTATGACGAAGCGACGAGCCCGTGTGCCAAGCCCGGGGTTGTAGTGATAGCAGCATGTATTCATGGAACTGAAAGCACTTATATGTCCAACTTTCGAATACCAGCGTATCGAGCGAGTGCTAATTTTGTGCCTCGTTGAATAATTGTCACATATTATTTATTGCAGACCACACGGCGTCAATATGTTTGGCAGCACGTCCTGATAAGAATATTGCAACAGCAACATGCATTGCTTTGGCTCGTCTGAAAACCAAGCACATAGGCACTCAGCACGAAAGCGAGTGCGCATGCATAAGCAAAATACGGCGGGCTACGCGCTTCTGACATGTTGCCCCCCCCCCCCCCCCCCCTATGCAACGTCACAGCGCCACCTGTTTTCAGGCAATATTTTAGCATTGTGCTCAGCAGGAATCAAATTGCTTCTGAAACAGCACGACTCTTGTAACAATTACAATGTACCTGGGAAAAGATGCAGCCGCCTCGTCCTCGGCGTGGAAGTGTTGCATACTAGGTATAATGCAAAAGCATATGTTGGTCACACAGTAGCATGGCTTAGGTGAGGAAGCGAGTAGGACACAGCACGCAGATTTCTATGTCGAAAGGATATACTGAGGACCACTGTACAAATGTAAGCTGTTGATGTATGGGACACTGGACGGCGAATATACAGCAGGCCACAAAATTCTGCATGTTTTATGGGTGTGATTTCGCTTATTGGGTCGCTTCTAGTCGATAAACTCACGCAAATAAACCTGTGCCGTTGCGCTCATCGCGGAGAAACTCATGAAAGGGCGTGCACATAGTGTGCTAAATTCAAATCGACGGTGTGCGGTGCGCGCGGGGCCGCACCTATTATGTGCCAATATCAGTGTAACATGTGTTGCTTGGAAAACCGGGCTGTGGCAGGTTTCAGCGCATTGCACGCCAGCATCTGAACATAAAGTACCGTGTTTTGTCACATGGTCGTCAAGATACATGTGTTCGCCACCTACCCCACGCTGCTGCTCGGCGCATGCTTCCGCGTCTATGGTCGGCTAGCGGGCTGCATGCGACATTCGTATATACTGGCTGTTTGCCCTGCAAAGAGCAGCAATCCTGCAATCAAGCGCGAAAATTCGCATCAATTCGCCGTTTTATCGGAATCTAGATCTGAATAGCGGGCTAGAAAGCCCGTGAGCAGCACATTCTAGATTACTCGGCACAGGCATCTAACTAAAAAATGGTAATTTTCTATGGCCTTTCAAAGATACCCCCAAACTGTGGTATGCCAGTCCGCCGACTCATTGTTGGTGGGGGCCCATGATTACTATGGGGGCATGTTATGTGCCACTCCACGCAAGCTCCCAGGCGCGAAGACCTCTCGGATGATTCGTCCATTCCGTCGTCATTTCGGCCCCTCTTCTTGAATCATGGGCGGCATGTGTTACAACATGCGCGCGGACACGTGCGTTAGTCGTGAAAATGTTGTTGAGTGGACGAGCCCGCGCTTAGCCGGTTATAGTCCACGGTGCGGGAGCCATAAGCATGCCCCTGTGGAATCGAAAGCATTTACTATATGTACTAATGCATTTACATACGTACTGATTTAATTCAGCGAGGCAGAGCCAACGGCGCTTATCTTGCAGCTTGGAAAATTGGGGGATTGAACTTTTAGTGGAGCCTTGTCCGCAATATTGGCACCCTCTCATGGAAATGCCCACGCACTGCAATCGTCGTGCATGGATTGGGCTCAAACTTGCGCGTCATACATCCCATGCATATATCCATCCACCACTGGAAGCGCGTGTGGAAATGCGACGGGCGGTCGCTACACCGTAAAAACCTGTTGCTCCCCTTCACATGGACCGTGTTTGGTAGTTCTAGTCTTGGGGCAAACAATAATGCCATTGCCGAAACACAGTTTTACAAGTAATGCGACAACCGGACGAAACGGCTGCCTTCTTGGCCGCTTGGCGTACGAGGCTTGCATACACTAAAACGCAAGGCTCCATGCCCCGTAGCCCCATAACTGAGGCAGCAAGGCGATGAAACTCGCGATTCTATGTGCAAAGACCTATGTGGACTGGTGTAAATAACTACATCGTCGTCATAACGTCGTAAACGTATACCGCCCCCCTTGTAAGTCTTAAACTGTACGTATCTGTCCGTATCTATCGCCACTACGTCAGCACCGGCGCCGATGACCGGATAGTGGTACCATGGAGCATTTTTAATGATATATGATCAACTTATAATATTAATCAACGGCTTGAGATGTGTTAGGTGGCGGAGGGGGGGGGGGGGGGGGGGGCTGCATGTTACGCTCGTGATTCCGCTCTGCGCTGGCTCGAATCCTGCCGGGCTCCTCGATGGGAATACAACCGAGGGGGGTAGGGGGGGGGGGGGGGGAGGGCGATGCAAATATTTTTAGGTTCTCCTACAAACCTAGTACAGTGGCTTACCGCGCGACCGGCTTTCCGACAAAAAGGCGATGTGCTCGCCCCGCCCGGGCGGATTTTCCCCGCGTATGGGGCCCGCTAGGCGCAGCCTAATAGCAGAAAATGGGGGCGTATTGATGGCCAACCCTACCACATATCATGGACAATGCCCTAGCAGGTGACCATATGGACCCACCCGCTTGACTCGGGGGCTGCGCACTCCTGGGCAGTACGGGCTGAATAAGCCCGGCGGTACCAAGGGCGCATTGAACGAATGCGGACAGCAACTGTAGGTGGGCTGGTTTTGGAGCAAGCCTTAATTGCAGTATTGGCCGTTTTGCGGGAACTGCTCGCTTGCGTGCATGCTGATGGTGAGGAGAGCGCGCCTTCGTGAATGAGTTCCACGATGGTAGTGCCAACTCTTGGCGTGCAGCCGGACACATTAACCATATACATACGTGCGATATAAAAATTCGCGCCCTCGTGACATTGGGTTATCAACTTCATTACTAACCCTGAACAATAATGACACGCACACGTACGGCTTTTACAACGAGAGCACAACAAACGCCACTTAGGGCTGCCCCCACGCATTATGTCGTGTCCACGTATGGCACATGGAAAGCTGCGGCCGAAAACGAAGGTGAGGGCTCATAATGGGCCAATCTACAATTGATGCTTGACAGGGGGGCAAGACTTTTGTGGGCAGGTGTATATACCGGCCGCGGTAGCGCACTACTCGTCGCACATAAATACATATACGGGCATCGTATACCGGTAGTACTAATACGCGCGGCGGCGCGCTAACCGTAGTACGCTCGTCGTAGTGTAACCACAAAACCGGTAGCAACGAGAATGATGGCGTTTTGAATATTTATCATCGGGTGGTGCACAAGGCAGACGATATGCATGTACTTACTGCGCGCGCATACAATATAAATACGATATACAATACAATACAATATATACGCATACAATCAGGCGGGCTCGTTGACGATATTAAAGATTTGTACACCCCTTAACACAAGTTTGGGTTTCGGGGATTCACATACGATCAATCGACATGCACATACGTGGCTGCATCGAGGCCGTGCACGCGTGCATGGATGTTGCCAGGGGTAGTACGGCTTGCTGTGATGACGCGTTAGACCCGATATTGGGTAGCCGTCCCCATCAGCATCATCTAGGTAAAAGCATAGCGAGTGGCGCTAGCGCTTCACAAACGGCACATATTGCGCCATCCATGTGCATATATAGCCATGGGACACAACTGCCCCCGTAGTCATACCACACCACCCTTGGTATGACAGCTACCCACCATACGTGTAGCGCATTGACAATATGTTATTCAGGGTATGGGATACGCCCTACGTACGGATTCCGCCAGCTTACGAGCGAAATATCACAAGTAAAATTGTCGACGTGATTGCCGCACGGGCGCATCACAAGGTCCTCGCGGCTTCCTCGCTATAGGGCGAAGCTTTCCTATAGTATTGCGTGGCTACATGTCCATCGCGCACATCACCGCGAGCCGAGTGGCACTGGAATGGCATGCACTGGAATATATCCGCCGTTGCATCGATATTGGTGGAAATATTGTTTAAAAAATCAGGGATCGGGCGTGACGGGAGTGCGCATCACTCAAGGAAGATGTTCCAAGTATGACTAGTGGTCGGGCAAAGTAGTACACCCGGCACACTGTCACGCCACCGGGTCTTAGGTATTGAGGCGCACATGCTGTAAAGTTTCACGCCCATGATGTGGTCGCCGCATGTTGCAATGGACGTCGCGTTTTGACCTATTTCTACGTTTGTAGCCCAAAACGTGCCTTAAAGTGCCCGTGCGCCCTTAAAGACTCCTCTGATATGAACTACTCCTCACGTAAATCTTAACGAGATTTGTTTAAGGATGTGTTCAGCAATCCCTGCAACGCTATGAATGACCGTGTGTCTTGACTTCTATCACGGTGCTCGACGAGGGCAACACTGCAGTTGCGCTGGTATCAGCACGCATTGTGGTGTGGTTCGCGCGTGGATGGTCCCACCGCGCCCAACAACATCCTAGCTCCTTTGCTAGTATGTTTCCTCAACCATCCATGGCCGTCCCACTATGCCATGTTCTATGCATACGCGGTGGCTCGTATGAGGCACCAACCCAAGTGTTGTAGTGGTACTTCAAACGCCCAATGTGGAGCTATGACCACTCGTGTGGCGCAGTTGTTAGGGTAATAGGGTTCGATCGAACCCTGTCATGATTATAAAGGCTGTTTGTAAATGTGCAATATCCTAGGGTTTCAGGTCATGAACCCTATATATATGCAGCTGCCCATATATTATTCATAAACCCAGACTTGGCGAAAAAGGGCCTGTGACTTATGTGGAAAGGTGTATCTGCAGAAAAAGATATATGCCCGACTTCATATCGCGTTGTTAGCGCTATTATTAGGAGGCTCAGACTCCCCGCCTTTTCGCGTAGGTACCATCTCTTACGCTCACGCGAGCGACTCAGCGAATTGCCGGTTGATTACACAACGCAGGGCACTCATCGCCATGCCCGGTAGGCACCAGGAGCGCTCAGGAGCGTTCAGCTTCAGCTCAGCTGCGATCCACCCGCAGCGGCTCACAGCGGATTACGGATAGGCGGTGTCTCCTGGGAAGCAGCCGTGGTACTCCCGTCCAGCCGGCCGTGCGCAACAGCAGCGAGGTCCTCGACCTGCAGATCACCAGCCCGGACACATCAGCGCGGGGCGCAGCTAAAGCATCAGCGAAGGCATGGTCAATACTCCGTCAACACCAGGGCGTTCCTTCAAGAGCCCCCCCCCCCCCCCCCCCCCCTTCCTGAACCCCTCTTCCTTCCGCACATATACATCGCACGCACGCACGCATCAACGATGTAGTGCAAGGTACAAGCGTCTGCAGGTAGACACACTCATCGCAAAAAAGTATACGCACCGGGGAGAGGCGCTCGACACTCTTCGTGTCGTCAGCCCCGCTGAACAGAATCTGAGGACACATTGAGGCACGACTCAGCGCACAAGAGAGAAGGGCCATGGCATAGTATGGTTAAACGCGCCCGGCCCTAGGGCCCAGGGGTGGCTACAGGGCACCAACCGCCCCCAATGGAATAGTATGCAATGGCGCCCATATTTCGCAGGACTGCAAAAGGCTGCCAAGGCTTTGATAGGTACTTGTGAACTCGCTCTCTAACATTAGACCACCTAACATGACCCACTATAATGAGAGAAAAACCACAACAGTCATCATCCCGCTCCTTGATCGCCTGTTCAGCTTGTGATATACACACTTGCCGTTTTAACCCGTGCACAATTGGTTGGCATAACGGCCCCTGTAAGGTGGGCCGTATGGTCAGCGAAAATGCGATTATCGCACTGTCTTGTCTACGTGGCGAGTCCCGGGGCAGAACCGTCCGAACAGGGCGTTGCGGTCGAGCGGCGACAGTCAGGGGCGCATCGCACGTGGGGGAAGCAGCTCTGCAGCATGCCGGGGGCAATCCATGGAGTTGCGTGCGTGTTCTGCCGCGACCCCAGCAGCAGCCTCAGCAGCATCTGCATGGCAGCCGGGGAGGTGTGGCGATTAGCGGTGCGGCGCGGTCCTGGACAGCAGCCTTGCGGCGCAGGTGCATGTTGGGGGGGAGGGGGGGGGGGGGGGAGGGAGCACGACGCACCTTGATGGGGAGCACGACGATGGCGCTCAGCAGCGCGTACCCGAGGATCTCCATGTTCGACGCCGAGTTCATGAAGGCGTTGCACGTGAACCCAGCCGGGATGAAGCTCGTCATCAAGTACGAGCACTCAGCCTCCGCGAGCGGGATCTCTTGCACGACGGTGGATGTGACAGGCAGCCCGCGGGGCGAGTTGAAGTTCATGGTGGTTCTGAGGACGCACACCTGCGCGGTGGGGGCAAGCAGCGCGGCGCCATCAGTGGGCGGGCGCCTCCCGTTGTCAACAGAGCGCCAGCCGGTGTCAAGGTGTCGGCCAATCAGTGCAAACACGTAAGGCCGAGCAGGAGCCCCGGGTCTTGGAGGCGTAAGTAGCACCAGACGCCAGCGGCTGCAGTTGGGCCGCTGTGCGCTGGGGAGATGCGCCGCTCACCTCATTCTCCCCAAGGCAACCAAGCTCCTCCATCAGAGTTGCACAACACTGCACAGCATGGCCAGGCGGCTCAGCGGCAAGCAACCCAAACTCCGCGATGGCACACGCCCTGCCCGGCATGTGTGAGCGGGCAAGATAAGGGCATTGGCTGGAAGGGATATTCAGGCAGGTGGTGGTGGTGAGGGGAGGGGGAGGAGAGGAGCGGGGAGCCGCACCACTTCATACAGAATGAAGTACAGAAAGGTGTTGAACCCGAGTAATGCCAGCGCCGACAGCCCAAAAATAAGGGTCCGCTCCGTGCGCGAAATGGCGTCCCGCGAAGAATCGACAAAGACGCGCAAGTGTCTGTTGTGCCGAAGGGCCGCCTGAAACGTCTGTGGCCGTGGGTGGAGAGCGGCCCGGGGGGGCCACGGGCAGTGAGGGGCGAGCAGGTGGCATGGTAATTCGGCGGAGCAAGTCACGCCGGCGCTGTGCAGATGACAACTGCTCATGCCGCGCTAGCACGCTGCCGGCGGGGTTGGACAAGCGTGACTGCGAGGCGCAGCGCCAGGTGGCGACGAGGCATCACTGCGCACGGTGTCCCATGTGGCGGAGCCTGAATCAGGGCGCGGGCGGCTCACCCTCTGGAACCCCCTCCCGGCTGCCATCAGCCCGGAAAACACTCCCGTCCTGAGGCAGAGGGCAGCAAAGGGGGGCGGGGGCAGTGGAAGAACGGGAGTGGGGGGGAGATTGAGAGCCGGCGTTGCAGCTGTTGTCGGCGGGCACCGTGTCAGCCAGAACAGTTTTGCGTCCACTGCGCATGACATCGAAGGCGCTCGTCGGCGATGCCGCCAGATGCTGCCACACAGCACCACTGGCTCGACACAGCCACGCGCCAACAAGTAGCTATGCCGGTGCTGTGAGACAACGCAAGGGCGCCGACGCGGTAAGGCCAACACTGCGAATGAGAAGCTGACCTGACGCCTGTTGGAGGTCAAATGTGGACGAAGCTAAAACGAGCTGTTGCATGCAAACGCAGTTTGAAGCCTACTAGGCGGGGTCTGCATTCTATTTAACGCTAGGCATGAATACCGCATGTGTGCCTGTTGCAGCAACCCTGCAGCAACGTTTCCCGTGGTCGTGTCGTACCTGTGCACCTACCACTGGTAAATCGGCCCGCCTAGTGGTACGAGTACGGCAATCGACTGATGACACATGACACCACTGCTGCCGAATCGTTATCAGGGAAGGACTAGTCGCAACTGCAGCGGATTCATCTGAGAATACTGGGCAAGTAAACGGATATGTGGCCAAACATCTTCTCGTGAGCTGATATTGATACTACGATCATACTGCATGTGTTCATCACGCGACAGGTGACAGCTCGACTTGCTGATGATGGAGCGGAAATACAGAGCCCACGATATATGCTTCTCGCTCAACTAAGGTTATTGCCAGCGAAATTGCGCTCTTGTGGTGCTTATGGAGCGATGGATGGTATGAACGGGTGGGGGGGGGGCGGGGGGGGGGGGGGACAGCAGGGCGCACGTGTGCTCCGTCCTGCTGTTGAAGTGCCTGAACTGGAGCGCAAGCTCGCGGGCCTGCAGCTTCCTCTCCGCTTTCAGCTTGTCCTGCGACCGGGCGCCCACCACTCAGCTGCACACCCAACCCGCACCCACCAGCTGAGCAGGTCGGGGCATTGCGCCGCATGCCAAGCCCAGGGCTCAGGGAGACTCAGCGGGAGCTCGGGTCATGGGTAGGGAAGAAGAAGTGGGGGGGGGGGGGGGGGGGCATTAGGCCGTGAGGATTGGGTGCTGGGATGAGGAGCGCTGTGCCATGCTCGGCGGCACATTGGCACTGAATGATGCACATTCCGCCTTGATGCGCAGCACACCTTCACCGAGAGGTCGCTGGAGGACTGCTGAGGCTGCCGCCCATCTGCCTCGTCTTGCGACCTCCGGGCCACGGCGCCCTGCCCGGCCAAGTGGAGGCGCATGGCGCACGGCAAGGGGCACAGGGATCAGCAAGGTTGGTCATGCCTGTCCCGGCCCGCCTTGCAGCCAAATCACAAACCAGAGGCGGGGGGGTGTGGCAACGCGGTGTGCCGCATCCCGCAGCCGCACCTCTTCGTCCTCGTGTGCGTCTTCGAAAATCACCATCTTGAGCCGGTACAGCCGGAGGTTGCGGAAGGAGGTCACCACCTGTGCCCAGCGCAGCAGCATGTCAGTATAGGGAGGCGCCAATGGCAACATCCACGGCGGCTACATCACAGATCTAAAAGCGCCGTATTGTGCGTGTATGTCCTCAGGGAGGGGCTTGTTCGGCTGGCCATGGGATGGGCAAACCCCAGCGGGGCTGAGAGGCGCCACCGAGGGTGGGGGGTGGGGGGGGGGGGGGGGGGGGGGGACCTGCCGCGCCTCCTCGTTGATCGGCTCCAGCAAGCCCTCCAGCTCCTCGGGGGACGTCGGCCAGCGCGACGCCGCCTCGCTCTGCTGGGCGCAGCGTGCGCCCCGCCAGCAGCGGCACGGCAACACGTCAGCGTTACCCCAACATGGTCGCCAGCTTGGGGATGGGGTGCGTGGCAAATGTGCGGGTTGCAAGACGGGGACTGTCTTGTCCAGGGGGGGGGAGGGGGAGAGGGGGGGGGGGGGGAGTGCCTTGTCCAGGAAGTGGCGCATGTGCCACTGGATGGCGTCCATGGCAGACATCTACGGGTGTGGCAGCCACAACATGCCATGACACAGGCAGCCGCAGGGCAGTCAGCGCGTGTCCGATGGCTGCGCTCGGCCCCCCTGATTGCGCCCTCCCCCATCGTCGGCTGGCAGCTCGGCGATGGGTCGGCGGGTGGGGTTTGGACAGGGTGGCGAGAGGGGGCGTCGAGGTGTGTGTGTGTGTGGGGGTCTCCACCTTGACTAATGTGCCCTTCCGCTGCTTGGGCGGCTGGCGCCCCATGTGAACTCTGAAAAGGTCTCCTCCGCATGCTCCACAAACGCCTGCGGGCCGCCGGGGTGAGGATCATTCGCACGCGCAGGTCGGCGGGCTCAGTGGATTCCCTCCAAAGGGACGCACCCATCAGCGTGCAATCACTTTGCATACCGTTGCACCGGTGCGTTGCAAATGAGTGCACCGAATTTGCAACAATTCTCAGAATGGCCGCGCGCCATTGGGGGGTCAACATCAGAATGTCTCAGAATCGAAGCAGCGGCGGAGGTAAGTCGGCAAACCCCACCACCGTCGACTCCCGACCGCTCCCAAAATCTCCCTCATATCTAGCGGAGCACGGCGCCCGGCGTGCGTGTCCTATGCTGCCCGATGGGCGGTTCGAGAGATGCGGTTTCTTAGGCTTGCCTTTTTGGTTGAGAGATGCCTTTTTGGCAAATAGCTCCCAGAAGGAGCCGGTGCGTGCCCTTGGCGTGTGAGAAGACTACCATTGCCCCCCCCAACATGCCCCGTCGGTGCGTTCCCGACTCAATCACTGAGCAAGAGATCCCCTCAACTCATCCCCTGATGGGGCAGATACGCAGCAGCTGAGTCAAACCAGTGCCTCCGCCTCAAGACGCTTGTGTTCCGGAGATGCCAATCCCCTTGAGTGCTGCAGGTGCTTTGCGAGTGCCAGGGAGCGGAGTGAGAAGGTTGCTCCGCTACTGTGTCCGCTCGGGGACGGAGGGAGTCCGGGGGGGGGGGGGGGGGGGGGGGTGAACCTGCGCCAAGCACGAGGCCCAGATCTGGTGCATCAGCTGCCGGCTGCCTGGCTCCTCCGCAAACAGCGCACGCAGCGCCTGCGGGGTGCACTTCTACAGGGGGCCATGCGTGGGGCGGGAGGGTGAGTGCCGCCGGCGGCGGGCAATCGGTGCCAGATGTCATGCGCTGCGCTTGATGGCAAAGCAAGAGGGGGCCTGTCTCAGGACAGGGAGGGCGCGGAGAGAGGGCTGCCCGAAGAGTGGCACGGCAGCTTGGCCTCGGTAAGCACCGGCATTGAGGCAGCGGTGGTGCGCTTGCTACCCAAGCAGCATCCCGTCAGGAGATCACGCTGGTTCGAGGTTGAGAATGTACTTTTTGTGATTGTTTCGAGGTACGCATTATTGTATCGCCCTATGGCGCAGATGTGACAGAGCTCAACTTGGAGAGGTGCAGAATGTTGTCGCCGATGAGGAGTCTCCGCGCGCGTGTGTTTGTGTGTGTGTGTGTGTGTGGTGGGAGGGGAGTTGGAGGGTGCTAAGCTGCTGCTGTTGAGGAATTTTTATGAGGAAGCAGCGCAGCCGGCGATCTTGCCAATGCTCGTCGTTTGATAAAAGAGTGCGGATCCCGCTGCGCTTGGTTCCCGGTCAGCCTCGAACAAAGAGTACACATGTGTATATAACAGCATGCTGCCATGTTGGGATGATAAAACAAAACAAAAAATCGAGGAAGTGTAGGCCACTGTTGTCGGAAAGGGCGGGCCGGTGGAGCATTGCAAGGTTAGGCATTCATGTGGGGGCGCGGTGGAGGGCATGCCGATGGCTGTAGCGGATTGCGCACGCATGACTCACCTTGATGGCCTCCCCGTCCGCGTCCAGCTGGGCAACGTCCCGCGACACCCCGGGCACCTGGATGCCCTCCAGCAGGACATCGGGCTCGGCGCCCAGCGCCTGCACGGCACCGCATCGCATGGGTGCCGCTCAGTGCCACCGGACCACCGGCAGAGGGGCGAGGACGTGGGGCCATCGCGGATAGGGGGAAGTTCTCGCGACGCCCGGCGAGGTCCGTCTATGCCGGGGTGGGCGCGAGCAATGCCTTTCCCCCAGCCAAATAATTGCGGCATCAAGCGACCACCCATAGATGCGAAACATGACCACACTGCGCATCTGCGACGGGGCACCTGACCCAGCCACTTATTTGGCGGTCGAGCGAGGCCTGTCCCCAACCACGTTTTCAGTCGCGTCTGGAACTCATAGTTTGGCAGTACCAGAGTCTACTCAGCTGGCCAGCTTGGCGGCGCGCGGATTCGCATCGGCCCGGCGCGCTAGGGCAATGCAGCATCACTGCGCGATGCGGAGCGGCTGCGAGTACGCGCCGTCAGTTTGCCCCACTACGTAGCTGTTTCCCAGCGCGGACCCCACCCGCACTGCCCAAGCAGCCCAGCATATTGACAACGTGAGCGCACGAGAAATTTCAGGTCGACAGGACGCCGCCTCAAAACCGGAGCAGTCACCCCGACTGAGGCAGGTGCTGGGCCGGAGTGCGGTTGCGGGCAGGCACCCTGGCCAGCACGTCCGTTGCGTCCCACAGCCCATCCAGGCGCTGCAGCCAGATGACGCGCCACGTGTGACAGCGCTCCGACCAGCGCCTCTCGTGCAGGTTGGTGCAGAGCATCACCTGCGGATCATGGGCGGCAGCCATGCGTGGTTTGATGCGTCCTGGGGGTGGAGGGCAGAGGGACGACGGGGGGGGGGGGGGGGGGGGGAGAAGGGCTGTGGCGGCCGGCGCAAAGGTCACACCTTCCACCGGAAGATGAGGCCCAGCAAGCCGGCAGGGTGGCAGCCAGCGAAGTAGGGTTCCAGCAATGCGATCTGCAGGCGCGCCGGGGAGTGGGGGAGAGGGGGAGAGGGGGGTCCAAAAGTGAGAAGGCAAATGTGGACGGGGGGGGGGGGGGGGGGGGGGGGGGGGGTTGCAGCCGTTGGCACGCTGCCTGGCTAGGGCGTATGCCAGAGGGAGGCCGATTGAAAGCAGGTTGGAATGAGTTGGGATAATAACGGTGGGCAGATCTGTCGACGCCTTGTCATTGCGTTGCGGTCAGACAATATCTATGCCAGATATGCCCGACAGTCTCTTTCTTATAAAAGTCACGATAATCAGAGTTCAGAAATCGCATCAATAATAAAGCAGTAAATTCCAGGAATTCCAAGGATTTCCCGTGCTTTGATGATAGCCAGAATGGGATTTGTGGAAGCAACACCATATCATTTTTTGAGGCGTTTGTCAGATTTCACCCACTTATTGCCCGGCATGGCAACCGGGCAGGGATTGCCTGCTCCGCCAGCGCCGCACCCACCTGCTGCTGCAGCGCGGCGCGCGGCACCAGCCTGCGCAATTGCAGGAAGGCCAGCACAAGGGAGGTGCCAAGCGCTTGATCGCGCCACAGCAGCACGTCGGCGGCGCTCAGAGTGGTGGTGCTGGTGAGGGGCTGGCAGCTCAGGGCGCGGACGTCCGGCACGGCGAGGAGAAGGCGGCCCAGGGGGATGCCGCACAGCGCGCCGATGGCCTCCTGCGCGCCGCACAGGTCTTCCTATGTCAGCCGCCTCATGCCTCAGCCACCGCAGAGCCCTGCACAGCATGTGGAGGATCCTGGCGCTGACGACAGGTGTGGGTGAGAGACAGCGCTGCGGGGGTGGGGTGTGAGGGGGGGAGGGGGGGGAGGAAGGGGGGGGGGAGCTACAATATGGTCATGGGCAGGTCGTGGCGGATGAAGATCGCAGGAGCGGCATTACACTCTCCCACAAAATTTGGCACCACTGCAACAATATGGCCCGCCACTCCACAAATAATTTCAACGCCACGAGAGCCTCGGCACTCAGCACAGCAACCCATAGCATACACCACTCCACAAAGGCCGAGGCCGTGCTGGGGCTCAGGCAGGACCTGCAGAGCCCTACCTGTGCGGACTTGTAGTGCTGCAGATCCGGTACGTCCGAGGAGTTTGCCGCCGCAAAGGCTGCCAGCTCGTCCGCCAGCAGTGCGTTGTTCTCGGTGTCCAGTGACCAGATCCACCTCTGCCGGGTCCAGCGGCGCTCGGTCAGTCAATCAGTCAATAAATCAACCAACCAATCACTCGCTGATGTGAGAGCCTGAGGTCCAACCCAGACCAGCAGTAGTAAGTATACTGTCAGCAAACCAGATGGCTAAGCTGCTCCACATCTCTGCGGAAGCAGTCAAAAATACAGATGCAGCATCATTCTTTATCAACAACCAATAAATCAATG
The DNA here is from genome assembly GCA_006384855.1 of Tetraselmis striata. NCBI lineage: Eukaryota > Viridiplantae > Chlorophyta > Chlorodendrophyceae > Chlorodendrales > Chlorodendraceae > Tetraselmis > Tetraselmis striata. Next base: position 41,867 of record VCJN01001025.1, on the reverse strand, counting down.
AATCACTCAACCAATCAATCAGGCGACCAATTAACCAACCAATCAAACAATCAGTTCATAAATCAGCCAATGAATTAATAAATAAATCAAATGACATATATACATTCACTGGCTTCTAGAGCCAGACAGCACCTATAAGGAAATGCCCCCCGCGCCCCTCAATTCCTCCCCCCCCCCCCCCCCCCCCCCTCCCCCCCCCCCCCCCCCCCCCCCCCGGGTGTGCGTCTCTCTCCAGCTTGGGCCGTGCTGTCACACCTGCTGCAAGCGCGCCTTGAGCCAGGAGGAGGACAGCAGCGCCAGGCAGGATGGCCCGCGATGCGGTGCGACTCCCGCGCTCTCCTCAGCCAAAACGTCGCCCTGCCGGGAAGGGTACATGCTCATGTCTGTCAGTGGTGCACTCGGCGGCGGCGGCAAGTAAACTAGAGGCACCGGGTGTCACGTAGCCGCTACACGGCATGACGGCGTCTCACCCAGTGAGTAGACCAAGCTCTACCCTCGTAGTTATGCTGCCGAATGAGAATGAGCAGGCCAAACATCACAGAAATGCTGGGAACCATTGAACGCAAAATGCAGTCTGCCAAGGGAAATTTGACGGGTAAGAGACATGTCATCTTCCTACTGAATGTGTCGGCCCCCCCTTCTCGACAACCTAAATGAGGCCGTAGTTTAGCAGCAGGTGTAGTGGGCGCCGCATTGGGCTCCTTAGCCTCTGGAATCTGACTGGCTTCTAGATGAGAGCAGCGCGCTTCAGCAGGTGCGTGGGATCGGCAAAAAGTATTTGGTGCATGCTGCACGAAGGGCTGCACACGTGGCACGGCTTTATGCGGCAGGGAGGGCAGGATGGCAGGTAGGCACGGGTTGGGGGAGACACGCGAGAGGGGGGAGGGCGGACCATGTAGCCATAGGAGGTGTCAAAGAGGCGGAGCACCAGACGTCGCTTCATGACGCGGCCCACGACAGCCATTACGGCCGACAGCGCCGCCACAGCAATCACCGTCCAAAGCGTAACGCTGCCCATGGTGCCGCCAGGTGGCGCATTGTACGGTGGTGGCGGCTCCTGTGGGAATGCCGCCGTTAATGCAGCCCCACGATGTCACCCAGGCATGCACGGCGCCCTGGGCTGCCCCTTCAGACCCGGAATTGCAAATTTCAAAAGCGCAGCCGGGCAGCAAGAGCGGGCATCAGCGGAGGCGCACCTCACTGGTGGCGCTCACGGGCGCGCCCAGCGCTACCAGCTCAATCCTGCCGAGGGAGCAGGCGGCCCAGCGTCAGGACTGCAGAGCACGGACCATGCCCGACTGCTTGCTGGTGCGTTGCTGATCATGCGGGCGATGGTTGTAGGGGTTGGAGCACCTGAAGTCGCCCGGGCGAGTGCACATGCACTGCATGCGGCTCGGCGGAAGCGGGATGCAGTCGCGCCCCACAAACGTCTGCGTCCAACGGTCCCTGCGGCGCCGGCCACGCGAGGGTCAGCATTCCAAGGCTCCATTCAACATATAGTAAAGAGGGGAGGAAAGGCAGGCGGCGGTGACCACAGGGAGGGGAATGGGGGGGGGGGGGGGGGGAGGGCATGTCAGCGGAGGGAAGCTACCGTACCATATGCAATCTTGGCCTTTCACGTACGGCCGCAGGTTTGCCGGGTCCCACGCCCACCAGCACTCATCTCCCTGGCAGAGCAACGCGGAAAGGAAACGAAGCATGCAGGACGAAAGCAGCTTAATGGCCACCACGACCAGCTCCATGCTGCGTGATGGTAGTTTCTACAGCATGTCAGCATGTATGAAAATAATCACGCAGCTACCATACAATCATTATGATCGGGACTCATTTTCATGGTGGTCGTCATCTTTGCACGGCCAGAACGTTGGGATGCCCACAGCCATCACTGTGTGTGGCAGACATGCATGGGCATTTGTGCCAGGCGTGGGGTGGGGGGGGGGGGCGGGGCTGACCTCAAAGTCTATGGCTCCAAAGGCCAGCTGCTGCACGCTGGCCGGGTCCTGCGGCTCCACCAGTACCGCACGGCAGTCCAGGTCGGTGACCATGACCCACGGCGTATGTTCTGGCAACTGCCCCTCAAGCGGCACCCTACATAGGCGCAGCAGCCGTTAGGCCCGCGGCCTAAGAGCACATCCAGCCCTTGATCAATCTGCCCATGGTGAGGTACAGCAAGTGTGGCAAGGGCGCCGCCACCTATACGCTGGGTTCCACTCCAGGGAGGTCCCCGGGGGCCGGTACAGTGGCATGTTGAAACACCCCTCGCTAGTGTATTCTCCTGCCAATTGAACAGCAGGTTGTCAGATGAGCAAGCGCAGGTACGGGCACAACGAGCATGACACGGTCTTCGTTCTGTAAGCTGAGCTAGGCGCGCTGGGCGGCCGCACCAAGGCTGGTGTTGAATGCGCGGCAGTGCGGAGCGTCGCTGCTGGAGCGCGACGGCACGCGCAGCAACCTCATGGCAAACGTAAGAGGCTCGTCCAGATGTGTGATCTGTTCCGCATGTAACGCGGGGAAAGGGAAAAAGGGGGGTTCAAGGCGGAGTGGAACCACAGAATGCAGTGGAACAGGTGTGTGTGTGTGTGTGTGGGGGGGGGGGGGGTACTAGGATGGCAAGCTGGGGCTCAAGGGTGATGGTTGTGCAGAGGGCAGAATTGTGTGCGTGTGTGTGTGTCTGTGTCTGTGTGTGTGTGTCTGTGTCTGTGTGTCTGTGTGTGTCTGTGTGTAGAGCAAGGGGGGGGGGGGGGGGGGGGTCTATGCCTTGCTGATTCCATTGTTGACAGTGAGTCGAGCAATGCCAGATAGCGCTGCCCGCTCGTGTGAAATCACCGAGCCTTGGCGCACTCGCCCCACGCGATGAGGGTCTTCTTGGCTGTATCTGCGCCCCGGTAGGTCAGGTGGCATACACAGGCGCATATTAGCGCGAGAGCCACCCTGTCCCGATGCTGCCGCGGCTCGGAGTGTACATGGGAGGGCCCGCTGCCAAGCGCTGGGTGGAAGACTGGGGGCAGGGGCAACTCACAGAGCTGTGATGTCCAGGTCCTCTGCAAGCAAGCTCCGCGGGACACTGAAGGCAGGCCCTTGGACGGCCGAGATGTCTGGGGGGACAAGCGTGCTCACGGTCAGTATCAGGCCGTGCAGGGCTCTACGCCCGCTGCAAGACTTCTGAAACAAGTGCCTGATGCGTCCTTAACAAGCCTGCGGGCTGTATATCATGAGCGACCACGCTGCCTTAGCTCTGCGTTCCAAGGTTGCCCGGTGAGGGTTTCAGAGTAAAACCGCTGCGGGATTTGTGTGATTGGGTGCTGCCCCTCCCCTTCAGTTCTCCCAAGGGACTGAAGGAGAAACTCTCGAGGGTAAGTCTCGGGGTATTTGTCGCAGCGCATAAGATAATCCAGCTACAGAGGGTGCAGGGCGTACATGCAACTTGTGCCGTCGGAGAGGACCTCGCTGTTCCTAGGCTCATGCCCGGCGCTATCGCCTCCTCCACAGCGCCTGGCACCCCCCCCCGGAGCAGGGCAGCCGCCAACTTCTCTGCTGCATCCATGGCCGCTTCGGCAGTGCCTGTGCTTGTTGCGTCGGATACGACGATGCGGGACAGTACACTGAGCAGGCTACGCCGGCTGGTCTTGTCTAGCAGCACGGGTGATGGCTGACCCAGCACCCCGTCCAACACCCCATCAGCCGCCTGGAACGCAAGCTCCATTGTTTCCGGAGACGCTTCCGAGTTCTGAAGGCTGCGCAGTCAGACACACGGTCCATATTCAATGGTAAGTGTCGCAGGGCAGGCAAGTGCAGGCTGTGCGCCTCAGTGGCGCCGCACCGCCAGTCCTGGGTAACGGGTACATATGTTCTCAGCTGGTGGATCAGGGCGGCGCGAGCAGAGGCGCTTACATGAGAAGCAGATCAGAGCTGAAGGATGCCACATCGGCGGTGTTGGTGCTGCGCGAGGCAGCCAGCTCCAGCATTGCCGAGAGCTCGTCTTCCACATCCTCCGGGCTCGACCCGCTGCAAGACATCGCCGGGCGGGATAACGCTTAGGACGTGCATGCCGTGTGGAGGCCCCATTGCCCATACATGTACTGCAAGCGCCATGCTCAACCAGCAGCCAGGTAAGGCCCCTACGGTGGTATATAGAACTCGGGTGGGGGCCTCCAGCCCAGCATTGCCACACCACTGCTGCTCCCACCCGGAGATTCCCCCTGTGCAACAAGACAGGGGGAGATCATCCACGTCAAAGAGGGAAGGCCGGGTGATCTATTCCCATGTTCCTGCCGTGCATGGCGTCCCACTCTGCCGATCTCGGCTGCCCATGTTATAATCTTCTAGTGCGGGTTCTGATGAAGGATGTCTGGGGGATGAATTATGCTATGCAACAAAAACACAATGTGCTCTGGGGATGCATGGGCACGTATACACATGGGAACGGTGGTGCCTTATTACGCAATCACTTCTGCCTGTGGTGATTGGCCGAACTCTGCGGTAATGCTGATAAACTTTGTCACAGGGGTTCCTATTTAGGGTCGATAAGCAGAGCCCTGAAAGTGTGCATCATGCTTTTGGTGATGTCAGGCTAAAAGCGACGATGCTCACCTGTCCTGAAGCATTCCGTGCCTGCGAGCAGCTGCTCTTGGCCGTCCCTGGCATGGTCATGAAAAAGCACGCACCGGCAAGCGTGGGTCTCAGGCTTGCTGATCGATCAACGGTGCCACGGCCCTACTAGTAGCCGAGTTCCCATGAAACACTCCCAGAACCTAAACCAAGAAACTATAGTAACCTCAGAACGTATACTGCCAGAACCTGTACTAAGGCGCAGAGAAAAAGAGGAGCATCTCACCGGTGACTCCCAGCGAGGTTTCCCTCTCCTCTGTAGCTGGGATCATCACAAGATTCCCAGGGTTGCATGGGCAATCACCCATAGGATGGAAAATTGACAGAACTGTGCTGGCTGCTGGTTCCGTAACGTCGGCTGTAAGCACGGCGCATGCCTGCTGGATGGGGTTTGGGTCCCCACAGTGAGTAAATAGGTAGAGCGCCAAGTGCAGCGGAAATTGACAACCGCATGCGTAAATATACAACCCGCTTGCGTCAGGTCAGGAGGAAACGGATGGTGAGGGCCAACCTCGGTCGCGGTCGTCCCCAGGATGTACAGGTGGGAATACACTGGATCGATACCAAGGGCCGCTGCATGAGGTATGAGGCCCAAAGCACTGGGCATCTCCCCTGGGCGCCGCCACAAGACCGCAAGGCTGTCAGATCAGGCCAGTGCAGGCAGTGTGGGCTCCGGGCCAGGCTCCTAGCGCACCTGACGCAACGATGCCCCAGATCCTGGTGCGAATGTCTTGGCGCAGTTCTGTGGCGATGAACGTGTCTGGCTGCCCCTCTACCTGCGCTCAGCAGCATGCCGGTAGCAGATGGTTGCAAAGTGTGTATCCTGGCTGGAAGGTGTAGATCAAGCTTGACTCGGAAAGAATACTTTGACAGACAAAACATGACTCACATGGACAAATAGATGACAGCGGCTATTGGAGGGGGGGGGGGGGGGGGGGCATGTCACTTACCTCACCACCCAGAGCACTGAACATGTGTGCAAGCCCGGGCTCATTAATTAGGCTGGCGCCTGCAACTTGCGCCCGCTGCGTCTGCAGCGCATGTGGCTCAACGAGGACTTGCGGCGGAAAGGGATTGCCGCTGCAGTTCAGGCCGAGCTGAAGGAGCAGCAGCATTGAGCTCTGCATATACAGGGGAGCAAGTGAGAAGCAGGAGATTGCGCGAATCAGGCCAGCATGTGTAACGGTCTCAAGACCACCATACAAATGGTGGCATTGAACCAGACTGCTAGAGGTCTGCTAGCCCACCTGGCAGCTGTTGCCACATGGGGCATTGATGTTCCGTAGGAGGTCTGACTGAGGGTCATAGAACAGCTCCCGTAGGGTCGGTAGCTTGACTGCTCACAGTGCAGGGCAGGAATGTCAGTAGTGGCAGGGCGGTCCCCGGGACTGAGCGCGGGAGTGCGTAGCCTTAATTGGGGCAGCTCAGGAGTATGGGGTAAAGGAGGAACAGGAAGCCTCACAGCGTACCCCTGAGCAAGATCACGCATTCCGGAATGCCCTGGATGGCAGTGATTGGCCACCCCCATGCAGATGTGAAGCGCACTCCCCACGACAGCCACGCGCGCTGGCCAACTGATGCAAAGTGAGCCACATAGCCGCGCCTCTGGCCGGTGGGGGTGAGGAGGGACGAATCAGAACGCGATCATATATGATGAATAAGGAGGCACTCAGGGCATATATGGCGTCATTCGCAAGACAATGTGCATGAGGGAGATCACCGTCTGACTGCCTGAGAAGCCAACTGAGTCTGGCTCGCCGTTTCCAAGAATAAAGTCGCCTACCGAGAAGCCGCAGCACATACATAACAGGTATGAATACCATGCATTGTGGTGCCTCAAGCATGGAGAGTACATGAGGAGAACTGACGAGCATGTCAGTTGCACACTGACTCTTGTTGGTCATGCTCAGGCTGCTGTCAAGTGAACGGTGCTATTAGACAGTGGTGCGCACCTCCAGCCATCGAGCCCGACAGCACAGCCCCACTGACAGTGCGCTGCATGTCTTTGAAGTACACAGGACCGGCGCTCGCGCGCAGTAGGTTGGCATACTTCACACGCAACGTGCCCTCGGGTCGCTTTGTCAGCACCAGGAAAAGAACCCCGCCGGTGCCGTTCGTGTTCATCGGAACGCATGCCTCACAGTCTGGAAAGTCCAGCTCGCCTGCCACACCAGCCGCAAAGTACAGCTCATCATTCCAGCCTGGTACCAGGCGGCGTGGCGCACCGCACCGCGCAAAGGTCGAGCCACGTCCAATGAGCACAAAGTGGTTGAAGGCCGAGCAAAAAGTGTATTCTTTGTCTGTTGGCCGGCGCTGAAGGCACGCAAGGTAGCAGCCAGGCACATTCTCGTCTGGGGACTGCGACTTCAGCGTGCGCGTGCTGTTGCCTAGCCTGTGATCCATTGGGCCACAGGGGACATCAGCATGTGCCAGGCAAAGAGAAGTGCTGGATGCAGCAAATACCTGTCATGACTGTACGAAGGGCAGGTGTTAATATCAGAAAGTTTCCGATTGTTACGACGGCTAGATGTTCCGCAGGGCTGCTATTCCTGCTGGTGATACCGGGTGACACAGACGTTTCCTCCTGTGTTAATCCATGTTTATCAGTTGTCGCTTGGGATGCCTGACCTATATTGATGGGTCGCCGCCCCACTCCAGGCCACCACCGCCAGCACCCTGCCTCGCATATCGTCGCTGTCTCGCACCAGTGTCTGGCTAGGCGCTACAGCGTCATACTCCTGTCCGGTGGCCCAGGGAAGGGTCGCCAGTACTCGCAGGCCGCCGCTTGTCTCCGCCTGCCCTACCCCCGTCCAACATGCCGCTGCAAGCAGGGCCGCCGTCAGCAGCGACGGGGCCACGGGCTGATGCGCTGTCCAGCAAGCAAGGGGTCGTCTTTGCATGATGAATAGTGGTCGCGTCCAGTCGTCAGTGACTGCTGTGCTCGCCTGACCAGTGGCTGAAGTCTTCTGCTTGGCGGCAGCGCTGCATGGCATGTGATGGATGAGCGCGGCCGTGCGAGTTACTACAGCATAAACTCTGTCGACTTTACTGTCGACTGTCGACTGTCGACTGAAAGTCGGCGGCGGCACGCAAGCAATCGTGGCGCGGAGAAAGCGATGGGGTCGGCGCGGCGCCCGCGCGCGCGGCAAGCCGGCTACAGTACCAGCATTCTCGTATACATAGCTGCTGGGATATATGATCTAAATCTGGATTTCTTGAATGTTGCGTCTAGCTCATGTCATCATATATGATCTAAATTAACTAGTTCATGGGATTTCCTGCTTTCATAGCTAGACCGCTTTTCCGGTTACCGTTTTCTGCTAAGTGGTACGGGTTACTAGTTCACCCGTCGTTGCGCCCTGTTGGGCGCAGCACGAATAGACATAAAAGCAGCCGTGACAGCTGAGCCTGCCATCTTCCAGTTCCGCTGTGTTACCCACAGCGCTTCACGGTCTCGTAACAAATGTGTTGCGAGCACGGTCACGGGTTGTTTCAAGACCACACCCGTTTCACCATCCGTGTGTGTAATTCTCATCCGTATGTCATCCGTGCGTCACCATGTCAGATGAAGAGGAACCCGTCGCCAAGCCGACGCTCGAATCGCTACAAGCAGACATGCGTGCCAAGTTTACATTGTTGCGCGAGCTCACATCGATGTTGGCCCAGCTGACGGCTCGTGAACGTGTTGCTGATGGAGACGGAGCAATGGTTCCGGACAACGCGTCGCAAGACAGCCGTCAGGCAGCTGGGGAGCCGCAGTGGGATATTGGTAAAGTGATATCGTGAGTCGTCGCATCAGCATTGCATATATCCTATATATACCCGGGTCGCCGGTACACAAATTTTACTAGGTTTTGCTCAGGGCATTATCATCCCCTTACATTCCTCCCCGCGCCAAAATATCAGCTTGTGCTGGTGTGACATGTAAAGAAACGCTGCAACATTGCCTGAAAACATGGCGCAACAACTTTTGATCATGTTGGAATTGGCGGAAAACGGGTCGAAAACTTGTGTTGGTTCCCCATATTTCTCAAGCATTGAGAGGACTTTGAGCTTCGTGCCAATAAACATGTATTGTTGAATAATATTTGCGTATTAAACCGAAACATCAGGAACCCAGTCATCCGCAGCTTCCGAAAAGTTACGGTGCCTTACTTTGAAAAGCAAGGTGGAATCACAGGCACATAGCCATGGGTAGATTGCAACTTTGCAATCTTAAACTGCGGTCTGAGAAATACTACTATATCACGTCATCACGTACGGTACGCGCTAAATGTTATATTTGAAAGTGTTGAGTATGGTTTTCCCAAAAAGACCGAGCACGCTGTTTTACACGGTTAAGAGCCGAAATTGGCAATGACACATTAGTAATCCCGCGGCCAAAGGACATGAAGTTGACGACCGCGGCCAACATGAGGGCCCGGAAGTCGTATTTGTACTCAGGGGGAAGAAGCAAAAACAATCAACTCGACACGCTCAACGAAAGAGTAAGCGACATCGGCATGCAGAGGTGAGACGCACAAAGGAACAACTCCATGCGGCACTGCATGAGGAGCATGCCACGACGCGCGGCGGTGAGGTGCAGGCTATCCTTCGCGATGGGGCCGCGGTTGTGCAGCTCGAAGAACGTGTTGATTGCCGACAGGTAGGGCTGCAACGACTTATCTAGCCCCAATGTGGCCCCGCTCACCAATCCAAGCGACGTGCCGAACGCACGACGGTTGCAATAGTCGCCTCCAGCGGGCCGAGGTTCTCCGATTCGTGGCAGATGTCGGCGAGCTGCGATAGCTTGCTGGCGTAGCTTTATCGTAGAGTCTTGGAGCTGGAGGAGCTGGAGAGGAGCTCGAGTGTGCGCTGCCCCAGCTCGTCCGAGCCGAACGTTTCCTTTAGCCATGCTCGAAGTGAAGCCGCCCAAGAGTTGAGAGCCTCGGGCTCGTCAAGCACGTAGGCGCGACGTTAATTGACCAACGGGGTAACATGAGGCCGAGCCATTCCGGCAACATAGTCGGCTTATGGCCGTTAAGTTGCCAGCAATTGGACGGTAACGCTGGACGGGTTAGTTTGAGCATTGTGTCTTTGCGGGGTAATGTTAAGGAAGGCGGGCCCCCGTCGCTCCCGTCGCTCCCGAAGCGCCTGTCTCGCGCGTGACGACGTACACGCGCGAATGAGGGTCGTTGCGAACCGACGGACGCGGTGACGAAATGGTACGGGAGACGGGTTGGTGAGCCGACATGTGTAGGTGTGCGGATGGTTGATTGAGCCGCACTCGGTTGTGGCTGTAAAAGTCAGTAAGGTAGGGGGGTCCGGTCCGGACACGGGGCGCTCATCTCGTCGTTGAGAGATAACGGTACATGTTGATTTGAACAACGCCTTTGTCTCCACCGACCATCACGATATACTTTTCAAAGTTATGACAAACATGGGCATGCCCACGGAATACATCGCAATGTGCAAGGATATGTATTCCAAAACGACAACTTCATTTCACACCCCATGGGGGGGAACATCGAAGGTTCAAGTGAACATACTATTAGGCACTCTACAAGGAGACTCGCCACACCCCTTCATGTTCACCCTCTTCCTGGAACCCCTCTTGCAGTGGCTCCCGGTCGGTAGCCGGGGCTACCCACTCCACTGCATGCGAGAGGACACCCACCCCTAGTCGACGAACTTATGCCGGCTGCGGCTTTGCGGACGACATAATCATTACCACATCTACAATAGCAGACAAGAAACTCCAACTAACCAAACTCTCCGAATTCAGCAAGTACTAACATATATCGGGGGAAGCCCTCAAATGCAAGGCCACAGAAGCCCTATAGAAGCACTGTGGAAGCTATATAGAAGCTCTATATATGTGGAGTAGCACGCCAAAACCCCTCTTCCCCGCGACCCGGGAGGCCCTCTCGCAACAACCACTCCATCTGCGCCTCCTCGGACTGCCATGCCGTCTCGAACCCATGGACGTCCTCTCACCGGACCAACCGAATAAAATTCTAGGGGGTCCCCACCACAATGACCCTTAACTTTGCGGCACCCCACTTCGCTCTGCTACGCAAACTCCGATCCATAGGCCGGGCTATCTCCACACTGCCACCTCTCCTCCAACAAGAAAGCCCGCATAGTCGAGTCCCTCATGAAGGGGAAGCTCTTCTCGCTGCAACTATGCCTTTTCTTCACGGAACAGCTCCGCCATTTCGATGCAACCCTCGGCACATGTACCGATCGTTGTGTCCGCCACGAAGTGCCTTCCACGACATGCCTTGAAGCGCCCCCCATACCACCTTGGCCTCGGCTTCCCCTCCATCCGCGCCAAAGCCAACTCGATGAAAACAGAACACCTACGAAACACACTAAAAATGCCCGGCCTAAGGGGGGACATGTATATGGCCCATATCAAAGTTACTGTCGCCTGATACGCCTCGCGGCCGGAGGAGCGAACGGCATCCGCACACTCCTACCCGGCTCTCCGCAGCCTCACGCACATTCACCGCGACCTGCACCTCCACGTCACGGGGTACTCGTACGCCTTCGCCGAAGACACACACCTCACCACCTCCATCCGCGATGCCTCCAACTGCTACCATCACGATGCCGCAAAGGCAGCAGCACCGGCCAAACTCTTGGAACACATTACCCCCGCGGATAGGACTGCCGCATACAAGCAATACAAAGCCACACCTAAAACCGCGGCCATAATACGCAGGTTGCCCCCGCTCTAGGCGGTCGGTCTCGAGACCTGGAGGGGCGCCATGGCAACCCAACGACGACGAGACGGCGCCCCACGATACCGCCTCAAAATAGTCACAAAAATTACCAGAGCCGCCCCCACCCATACCCCAGCCGCAATCCAGTCCGCCCTTCCGAAGGTGTTACATACCCTATTGCAAATCCTAACCCTACCAAGAGGTATCGAACGCCCGCCGCGCTACCCCTCCTCAGACATGCGTCAGCTCCCTCTTCACAACACATGATTGTCTGTCCTTCCGCACACCGCCCACCGCCCACAACTCGCCCCACGGGTCCTACACCCGCAGCGAGCCTCGGCCCCGGCCCGCACGGCCTAGTTCCGCACGCAACTCCTCAAAGTACATGCAACTCCCCTACTAATCAGCGATGTGACCCGTATCACCTCTACGGCGCGAGGACCAGATGGAGTCAACCAATACCTCGTCCACCGGGCTCCGGAAATCCTCCCCCTTGCAGAAATAAACGCCCAAAAGCAAATGGGCTTCACCCCGGCCTCGTGCACAACCATCACACAGGACCGCCTCCCGGCACGAGAAGTGAAAAACATCGGCCACCCGCCAATGTACGTATCCACTGCCACCTCCTAGTTGCATGCACAATCTGGAATTGCCAAGTCACATGGTGCCATACCGTGTTCCACCATGCATGCGTCCTCACCACGAATGCTAGGTGTGCCAAATGCGTCCTAAAAGCAACCAAGACGACACCACCCGCCTATTCGATGTCCAATGGGAACCATCCTGACGGAATCCGGGGCGAGCGCGCCCAATGCATGTCCGCCCATCGCATTCGAACCAGACTCGAACCCCCCCCCCCCCCCCCTCCCGCTCAACCGGCCGCATGGCAGCCCACAAACACCAAGTAGAAATAGAACTCGCCACCATGAACCCAGACTTGGACTCCCTATATTCAACCACGGGAGAATTCTACCTTAGCGTCCGGGACGCACACCAACTAGTGCTTCACAAGTCGGACGGCACAACCCCCAATACCCTCGTCCGCCGGTCGAAGACCTCTACTTTCTCTTCAAACCGGACCGACCATAGAAGACGTTTGCAGAGGAGGTTTACGCGCTTCTAGGCAGAGTAGACCTCACACTTACGAGTGCCGACGTTAATTCCCAATGCCAAATTCGAAAGAACAGATGGGCCACGAACAACCGCTTTACACTTGCCTTCATGACCGCGCTCCACGCCCACCCATAACTTTTCAGCGACCCCCTCAACAAATAATCGATCCAAACCTCCTAGTATCGCAACATGTACCCCGAATATGCAGATTTCGGCAATAGTCCCCCCAACAACCTATACTCGTGGGCTGAAACGTCCTTCGCCAACCCCGAATACGATGACAAATGCATACTCAAAGTGATGCAACATGCTCTCCGTAGCGTCCACGCTCAGCGACATGAGTCCACCGCCACAATGCGCATCCTCCCCGAGTGGACAGACGCGTCCTACAAGAAAGCTCATATCCTCAACCACCCCTACATGTAGCAAATGTGCGAGCTCGCCGCGGACCTCACCAAATTCCGGTTCCCAGACCAACACACCCGGACGCGAGCCTCGGGGCCAAATGGCCGTTGGGAGTGTACTAAGTGGCTTCCGCCCCCTACCTCAAGAACATCAACGCAGTGAAAGTTTTAACCACGATGACGACTGCCCTCCGGGCCCGGTAATCCGACCGCACCCCATACTCCTACCTCGACACCACCTTGCGGCCAGTAGGCTATGACGAAGCCAAAGCCGCAACATCGGGCCCCCGCCTTCCAAAACCGCCCCGCGACTAGCGGAAACCACCGGCCACGCCGGAACTCCACCCGCTGACAACATTAACCCCGTCCATACAACCCCTAAAAAGACGGCAACATCCGAAATGCTTCACATACACCGACGGCTCCCATACCCCCCGCGGCGGAGTGGTGGGAATCGACGCCGAGGTTTACACGCCGGGCAATAAACCCATCGCCGTGGGAGTGAGTGTAGACGACGAAGTTCGCCGCACCATGACTACAACCGATCTGGCCGCCACCTCGGTGGCGCTGTTGGAGTATGAACTTCCGGAGCACATGATCTCAGATAGGGCTGTCTCCCTGCATCTAATAATAGACCGCATGATGTACCGCCCGGTCACCTTACCTACAACGCCATGCTCACAAAAATACTACTCGAACATATCGTACACAAATTCAGACGCCGGGCGGATGTTGGATTCCGAGCCATCCTCCAAAACATCAATGCCCATATTGGGATCGAAGGCAACGAACAAGCCGACACCACCGCCGGTGAGGTAGCCAACGGCACAATCCCACCACACTACCGTAGCCATAGGCGCAACTCCCGAGCCGGCCGATGACGTGTGGCTGACCCCATGCCAAGGAGCGTCGACCCCCCCCCCCCCCCCCCCTCAACATGAAAATCGCCCTCCGGAAAGACGCCAACGCTACCGTGGGCTGCGACGCCTCAGATGAGACCCTACACTGCCACCTGATACACCAGCCGTTGGCCACATGTGCAATAATGCCGGACCTCATCACCCCCTCGGATTTCACCCCCTCGGAAAGCATTCACAGACTAGAAATCATGTGGGGAATACACAACCGAATAAGGCGCAAACGCGAGCCGTCCTACTCCACGTGCGGAAAATGTGGAGAGCACCTCAGCAACGGCAACATGGCAGGCAGATGCCCCTCTATGGCCGGCGTCAAGACTGACCGTCGCAACATCACGCTTATATTCCTCTTCAACGAGCTAAAAGTCCTGAACGGCGGTCGCTGGCACGTACTATCGACGGACGTGGGTAACAAACATGTGGCAGACCTCTCCTCCTCCAACAAAGACACCCTCGCTCATCTCCAACCTAACATACATAATCAAAAACACCATCCCGCGCATCAACAACCCCGACCGCCTAGCTAGCGGACACCCAAGAAGGGGAAACCAAAGGTGCCAACGCCGCCCGAGCACCCATTCTGCCTCCCATGACCAGCCCCCCCCCCCCCCCCCCCTACCCCCACCTCTGCCCAAAATACTGCAAGCCAGACGCAGTACGCATCGTCGGATTCGTGTGGGACCCGGCAACCGAAACCATATCTCCCAGCAACGATCCCAAAGCAATACAAATAATGCAGACAATTGAATTCAAATACTGCACTACCGATCTCAATCATGCCAGCCACCGTACACGCTCGCTTTCATCATCCACAAAAGATACCAACACATGGTGGACGCCCTACGCCAACAAGGCTGGAAGCGTCTGATTGAAATCATCCCCATCACCCTAAGCCGCAGCGGTATGATGCAAAAACTCACACTAGAAGCCATACATCACCTCACGGTCCCCCGCCAAAAGCAATCCCTCCCCCCGAGCGCCGCTGCAATCCGCCTATGTAGCAAACTCCAAAGACACTCTATCGGAGTGTCTTTGGAGTTTGTCTATCGGATGGCTTCATACTCTCCTCCGCATATCCCGACAGTCCCTCAAACCAACCATGTCCAACCCAGTACCTCCCACAACCCTACCACACCCACCCACCATTAACAAACACGCTTCCGAATACTATACACGATCCCCCGCTACGGCAAGGGGGATTAATATCAAGCGGCATCATGCAAGGAGGAGGGGCGCGGGCGAACATGAGGAAGACCGGAAGTTGCATCCGAAATCCTTAGGGTTCCCACAACGGTTGGATAAAGCATGTCCTGAAAGCAACTCGGCTTGGGCAGTGGAGGGCAGCAAGTCAGCACGTTGTAATTCTAGTTTCAATTTTAATTCCGTCGTTGAGCTGCCATGATATAGTTTGTCGTGCGGTGGTCACCGAAAGGTGGCCTCGCAAAGCGCTGGCAGCTCTAACCGAAGGCGCACGCCCTACGCCATCATCCGTGCTCACCTTCGCACCCACGCCCCCGACCGCCATCTCGTCTGCCTCGGGGACCTACGGTGAAGTCTTGAGTAGCAATTGCTAGGATGTAGGGTAGCGGCTAGTCGAGAGCCACAAAGATAGCGGCTGTGTGAACCCCAAAACACGTCATCCAAATGTACTCCTCTTGGGCCGGTATATGCCGGTCATCATGCTTGAGGTAGTCGTTCGCCATGTCGTCGGTACGCAGAGGGAAAAGGCAAGCCGATGTACTCAGTTAACCGGACGAACGTCCTCGTAGCCATGCTGTGCTCTCTGCTGCATCTATGGCAACTCGAGGTAGTCGCCCTCGTCACTCGCGGATTTTGCTCCGACACGGCCGCTCTGGCTAGCTCTAGCAAGTCGGAGCGCACTTCGGCTCTCCCGCTGCCTATCGGATGTCTAGCGCGCTGCTGCCCGGCTCCAGAGCCATGTGCCCCGTCTCCATCGACAACACGCCCATGAGCCGTCGGTTGGCCCAACGACGATGTGAGCTCTAGCAGCAATGTAGATTGGGCTAGCATGTCTGCTTGAAGCAATTCGAGCGTCGGTTCGGCGTCGGAGTCTTCTCCATCTGGCATGATGACGCACGGACGTAGCTAGCGTACATCGCATGTGAATCACACACAAGGATGGTGAGCCGGGTGTGATCTTGAATCAATCTGTGACCTTGCCCGCAACAGGTTACGGGCATCTAATCGCTGTGTGCAACACAACGAAACTGGACGATGGCAGGCTCATGCAGTTTTCGCGGCTGCTTTTGTGTATACCTTTACTCGTGATCCACACAAACGCGGGCGCGCAGCGACGGGTGAACTAATAACCCGTACCACTTAGCAGCACAACAGCGGTGCTGTTGGCTGTGCGCAACTTCTCTGGCGGTCCTTCCGCCCCGACCTCTTGCTTTCTTTGTGGTCAATCCGTTCAGGCACTTCGGAACTTTGTCGCCGGCCAACCTGCTGAGTTCCGCCGTCACCTGTCGCGCACACGGCACGGGCTGTTGCAACGGGTCTCGGCTTGCGTGCATGGTACCCTGGGCGGCATTCTCTCTGCCGGTGTGCAGATGGCCAAGTCTGATGCGTGTGCTCGTGCCCACTCCACGTCTTCTCATGTTACTGCTTCCACCCCGCAGTCGCTGTAGAGGACCTTTCTGATTGCCCTTTTCTTTGGTGATTTCCGATATCGCCTTCTGCTGCTAGTGCCTCGGGGACTTTTGTATGTGAGGAAAAATCCAACATGGTTTTGTTGTATCGTCATTCCGGGACCGGTACGGTAATTAGGGAAATTTCTGTTAAAAGGTAGGTACGCGACTGTACCGGTACCGATAAGAGCGCGCTGCGGGCGGGACCTACAGAGCGCACCCGCCCACCACATCAGCCAGCTCAATTGGCAGGATATAAGCTCATACACCATCCCGCGGCCAGAGGCCCGGGTCAACTACGGGGAGGGGGGTCTACGGGCGGTAGCCGGGGCGGCGGACTTGGGGTGTGCCGCCCTAGCCGGCGCGGGCGTGCTTCAGGCGGCGGATGGCGGTCTCGTCGCAGTGGAGATGGTGCTCCCAGCAGTCCCGGCTGTGCAACGAGCTGGGTATGCACAAGGTGATGTTGCACTGCACGCAGTAGCACGAGCTCCAGTGCTCCTCGCCCTCGTCACGGTAGCAACGCACGGCAGCACCTTTACTGCTTGCTGCGGCCGTTCGCGTATCGCCCGTGGTTGCCAGGGGCGTGCTGGCCGTCGGTGTCCAGGTAGCGCTTGGGCGCGATGGCGAGGCCGTGGCCGGCGGGACGGGATGGCGCCATGTCTCCCTCCAGCCCTGGCTGGCTGCCTTGCGACTCGACAGACATGTCAAGGTTGTCGGCAGGCAGGGGCTCGGTGGCTGGGATAGAGGCTGGGGAAGAGTTCGCAAGGATGGACGGGATCTCTGTGTGGGTGCGGGTGTCGGGAACGACATTGCATGTAACGCGACTGCCACCCAACGCACTCGCACTCGCATCAGCAGCAGCGGCAGGGCGGGGCGGCACGAAAGGGCCGACGGCAGTCACTTGACCTCGTGGCGCAGAGGCAGCCGAAGGAGGGGTGCGACCATCAGTAGCTTGCTCGCGGCGGAGTGTCTGGTCGGGCTCTTGGACATCGGCCGGGGCATGGTCCCAGCGGACCCTCCATTTGCCATCACCGACGGACTCGGTAACGTTGCCGAACAGCTGAGCATGCTGGCACCGACGCTGGTCGCCACTCAGGGGTTAAAATGTGGCCTCGGCAGGCTGATACACGAGCGCCTTTGGTGACGGAGGTCCTCATAGCGTCGTGTGGGTGGCTGAACAGGTGGGTGAACGAGTTTGAATATTTTTTAAAGTTTGAAAACGGCAAAACGGTGTTGACCACTTTTTGGCGGCCGGTATGCTTTATGTATCCCGGGGGATATTAAGACAGGCCCTTTAGGCCCCCCGTGGGCTAGTTGAAATGCTCTAACTATGTTTGGCATGATCCCATTTGGGCCTCTCAAGTTTGTGTGATATGTACAACAAATGGTCAGATGTAGTCATCTAGAGGTTTACAGTACTTAGCAATGTTGTACTGCGCACGATCCCCGCGGTCGGCGCACGGACTGGGGCCTGCCGGCCCGCACCAGCACCACGACCTGAGGGATCCGCCCTCGGGCACCGGCACTCTCTGCTTTGCGCTCGCCTCAACCGGCTCGCGCAAGCAGTCTCGACTCTAGCAGTCGAGCAGAGTGTCAGCTTACTCTATGCCGACTCGGACCCGAGCCTCAGCCTCCCGAGACGCTACACCTTCCCCACCCCGCGACAGCAGGATGCCCCCTCGTCCTGTACCGGAAGACGCCCTAGTCGACGACGCCCCGGGCGGCGCCACTGCGGCATCCATCGCGGAATTGGAGAAACGCCTGACGGCCCAAGCGGAAGCCCTGGAGAAGCGGCTGGCCGAGCAGTTCGAGGCGGCTACGGCCGCCTTACTCGCTCGACTGGCCCCTCCCGTGCTATCGCCTCCTCCCAAAGGCACCCAGCCAGCCATTCCCGCGGGCGCGCCTACGCCCGAGGGTGGTGAGCAAGGAGCGCAAGAGCCCCTTCCTGCTGAGCTAGACGCACTCGACACCGAGCTCGAGTACGTTGACTTCGCCTACTTCGGTCAAGTCCCCCCTTCCGGTCTGGAGCCACCCCCACGCGACGGCGACGAGCCTCGCTTGTGGATTCTGACCGGCGACGACACCGAATTGGCAAAACGCCTGACGGCCCAAGCAATAGCCCTGGAGGAGCGGCTGGCCAAGCAGTTCGAGGCGGCTACGGCCGCCTTACTCGCTCGACTGGCTCCTCCCGTGCTATCGCCGCCTCCCGAAGGCACCCAGCCAGCCATTCCCGCGGGCGCGCCTGCGCCCGAGGGTGGTGAGCAAGGAGCGCAAGAGCCCCTTCCTGCTGAGCTGGACGCACTCGACACCGAGCTCGAGTACGTCGACTACGCCTACTTCGGTCAAGTCCCCCTTTCCGGTCTGGAGCCACCCCCACGCGACGGCGACGAGCCTCGCTTGTGGATTCTGACCGACGACACCGCCGCCCGCGGCCTCGCGGAGCAGCGGGGTCTGACAGCGTACGACAAGTGCCAGTATCTTCGCTGTTATGCTAAGGCCTGCGGCCAATCCCTGGCGGTACGGCCGCCGTCACTGCAGTACAGTGTACAGTACCTGGGCCGCCCGTCCCGCGCACGGCGCCCGCGCCCGGGCTCTGGAGCGCCCTGGACGGTGTCGATGGCGGCCGAGCCCCACCTTCTTGCCGACCTCTCTCCGGCGCCGGCCTGCCGACCAAGTTTTGGAGCGTCTCCCTGCTGGAGCCTTCCGCCGCTTGATCCTTTTCAGCCACTCCCACTGACTGGCTGCGGGACGCCCGCCTGGCGGCGGGCGCCCAGCCGCCCCCCAGTGTCGCGTGGGCATCGCACAGGTTGCGCAAAGGCGCGGCCTCGGCAGCGAGCTGCTATGCTTTGTTTCTGCTGCTAGCTCGTCCCCGTCCGGCCGCTACACTTCGCTACCTGTGCAAGCCTTTGGCTTTCTTCTCTGGCAAATCGTGCCTCCTTGGGTAAATGGTCAGATGTAGTCATCTAGAGGTTTACAGTACTTAGCAATGTTGTACTGCGCACGATCCCCGCGGTCGGCGCACGGACTGGGGCCTGCCGGCCCGCACCAGCACCACGACCTGAGGGATCCGCCCTCGGGCACCGGCACTCTCTGCTTTGCGCTCGCCTCAACCGGCTCGCGCACCCACCCACCCACAGCCATCTTTCTGCGCTAGGAGACACCCAGGCCAAGCCTGTGGTTCTCGTCTTAGCCTCCAATGTAAGCGAGCTGACATTCTTTGGCAAATCGTGCCTCCTTGGGTAAATGTTGGATATATCTAACAAATATCCCCGAGGCACTAGCTCATGTAATTTTACTTAGCAGCGCATGAGGCCGGCGGATGGAAAGCGCGGTACAGGGTAGCGTTAGGAAAGGATGAAGCCCCATAACATGGTTTAAATCAGGACAATAACGAACTGTACCTAATCATCGACCGGGGCGGGGGTCCCTTTGGTCCCTGGCAGCTAAGTGACTTCGTGGTTCCCTTGGCTCCTTCTTGGTTCTTGGCTCCCTGTCCTCCTGTTCGACCTTGGTTTCAGGCTTATGTCTCTCTTTTGTTGGCAACCTTTCACAGTTGAAGTTAGTTCTGTTTGTAGTGCGCTTTTGTGAAAGCCCTTATGTAATAAATAAATAATACCTAATCATCGTACCCTAATTGTTGCAAGGCGCTCCGCGCGCGCAGATACCGTATCTCGGTCAAAGAACGAAGTACTGATAACCACTTTATTTCGGAACCTGATTGGCCAGTTATCGATCTGTGTTTTGTAGAATCGCTTCCAGCGTGGAGGTCGTGTCCTGAACAGGCTACATACTTCCTGTCTGGCACCAATCTGGCGCCACATGCCCCCGAGCGGATGTTATGTTATCGACCATCACTCTTACATTAAGAAATTACCGTCGAAAATTACACGATATTATACGGAAGTGATAACGATCGACAAGGCGTCCACGATGGGATCCTCGCCAATCGGGACCGTGAGTGTGAGGACAGCTACCCTGCCGCCATCTCAAGTAAGCCCTTCACTGCCCTGCAACACTCGTCGCACTCTCCACTCGACCCCTTCCCCCCGTCCGAAACCCTCGATACCACCCCTTTACAATCATCATGGCCTTTACCAGCCTCTCTCTGGGCCGCCCGGCCACCATGCGTGGTGCGAAAATCGCCTGCTGCCTTGTTTTGTTGCCCCTGCTGTCTACCCAACGGCTGACTGGCGTCGACTCGGTGAGAGGGAACGGGAACCGCGGCTCTCGGCCAGGGGAACCCACCCGCGCGGAACCCTCCAGTTCGTTTCCTTGATGGTGTTCTCGGCTCCCGCCTCCAGGTCCTATTTTCCTGGCGGTTGTGACCGTTAATCAATGATAGCAACAACGCTGAAAAGTCCTGTTGGTAGGCGGCCCTTCGCATTGGCCGAGGCGTCTCACCACCGCCGTTACGATCGCGGCTCCTGCAGTCTCACTCGGCTGTTCGTGGGTTCGCGAAGCGGGCGCCGCAACAAGCGGGGGCGCGGAGAGTTGTAAAAGCGGGGGATAGAGGGGATTGGGGAGAGCGCTCGCAGGCAGGCAGGCGGGTTTTGAGTTCTAGGACGTGGGAAGAAAACATGTCGATTTCTCCGTCGCGGCGGGATATGCTTGAAGAAGCCTCCGAGACCCCGGCACAGTGGCCGGGCACCGTTTCAGCCCCTACGTGACTCTAATATTTTGTGGTTGCACCTGTAACGCAGCGTCCCGCGCTCGCCTGTCCGTCCGCTCCGAGGCGGCGTCCGGCGAAGCGCCCAAGGCCGCCCCCAAGCCCCAGATCGGCCCCAAGCGCGGCTCCTTCGTGCGCTCCCAGCTTCAGCAGCAAAAAATCATTTGTTGTTTCCTCAATTTTCACCTTACCTCCCTGCTGGCTGTTATCATTCTGAGTTTCAAACTACTGACCTGTAGGTCAAGATTCTGCGCCCCGAGTCCTACTGGTTCCAGGACAAGGGTAAGGTTGTGTCTGTTGACCAGAGCGGCATCCGCTACCCCATTGTGGTGCGTTTCGACAAGGTCAACTACGCCGGCGTGTCCACGAACAACTACGCTCTGGATGAGGTTGAGGAGCTCTAAGCAGGTACACTGAGCTATAGAAGGAAGTTGAGCGACTGTGGCATTATACTCTAATTTTTGCATGTTCTCCACCACACCCATTGACTAAAACTTCTTTTGCCCTGTTTTTACCCAGGTTGATGAACATGCATGCAGCACAAAGCCAGCGTATATAGGCTTGAGTAGAGCAGCAGTGCGTTCCTAGAATGTGAAAGCATGAATAAGGGACCGCAACAGATAATTCAAAATCTAGAACTTTATAACTATCACCACACGTTTGGATCGTCTCCTGTGCCTCCATGGCTTCATGCATCAGTGCACAATGAAAGCTGCCACCTTGCCATAACCGCAATTCGATCTGCACACATGTTACGCCCAGTCCTGGCTGATAACCTCAAACACAAATGCAGATGCTGTTTATCTGCGTGATTGACATGCTGCCCTGATCCACACAAGGGGGGGGGGGGGGGGGGGGCTCTTGGTGGGCGTTGACCGTCTTCAGATGGTCAGTACATCATGCACCCGTTCTTTCATACCGCGACTAATATCTGTGAAGGAGGAGTATATATGAATTGACCAGAAGGGTGTTGTTCCTATTGGCTTCAAGATACCGCTCAACTGTCAAATGTCTCTTACAGGGAATCCTTCGCTGCATCATTTCGTAAGGAAATAACAGTAAAAAATACATGAACCTGCATCCTCCCACCAAGGCTCTTACTTGCAAGCTTCTTGACTACTAGCGCGTGCGACCTACTCCAAGCTTCGAGTTCCCTGTGTTGAGACCCTCCAGAAGTGTGCACGCCTTGCACGTCCTCTGTATGGTGAAAAAGAGCAAATGATGACAGTTATCTTCAGTGTTTATCTAGTCTTTTCCTGCCCCGAGAGGCCGCCGCTCCAGGGGGAGACGACATTGCATGTGGCATGGCATGTCATGGGAGGCATAGACAGGCAGCTGGCTGTGCAAGCACCAACCTGGCTGCTGATGTAGCCGCACCGCTCGCAATTCCCTGGCTGAGGGGTAGAGGGGCTGCCGTCCCCAGTGATGCGCATCTCCTCAGCTGACCGGATGACGTCAACTATGGCCCTGGGACGAGCCACCTGCGCCCAGACATGGCACATGTGACAAGCCGCCCACCCGGCAGTCATTAACAGCAATGAGGGTTCAACCCTCTGCAGGTCTTTCATCCGCAAGCCTGTGTTGCAAACCTCCAGGTCCTTGACCAGCTCCCTTGCGAATCCACGGGCGGCAAAGGGACTGTAGATACACTCGGTGCAAAAGTAGTCCAGCTTCTTAAAGTACGCGTACATGACAATCTCCTTCTCGTAGGTCCACTTGAAGGGCTTGCAGCGCGGAAGCTGCCCGTCCTCACCTGTCACCACGTCTGCGCACCTGCCGAGCCTGGAAGCACCACATGCAGCCGATACACCCGGTCAGCTGTGCGGTAAATTAATGCGGTCACGGCCTCCCTGCAAGTGGGGTTCTTCTAGACGTGCGGAGCAATTACCGTCCAAAGTCTCCTCTTAAGATATTCAAAAGAACTGTCTCCGCAATGTCGTCAGCGTTGTGGCCCGTGCACAATTTATTTGCTCCAAGCAAGGAAGCTCCCCGATCAAGTGCCTGCAGAGGGTGCAAAAAAGAGTGCAAGTACACGAAATATCGGCATTCCCGGCAAATGGGTGTAAAATTGGCACATCTTTCCAGGATAGCTGAGTCCGGGCAATTGGTTCGTACCTGTCGTCGGAAAACTCCGCAGAATGTGCAGTTGTTCTTCTTGCCAATGGTGGCAACGATCTCATCCATTGTCCAGTTGTACAACTCTTTATAAGATACGACCTTCAAGGGTATGCCATACTGCAACAGCCAGACAAAACGTCGTGAGCGAATGGAATGTGATCGAGAGGCATGGCACGAGAGCTGCCCTGCTCAGCATGATCAGCAGTGCGTGGACCTGCAGCTCGTTCCGTTTGACAGTTTCAAGCGAGTCGTCACGGTATCCTGTGATGCCCTCGTCAATTGACAGAAGAAACAGCTCAAGTCCATAGCTGCAGCACGTGGTCAAAGCATCCAGTCAGCGGCACACGTAGCAGCCTCCATGAATGCCTACGGTTAAGTAGTGCGTCAAATAACATTATGCAGGTACACCGACATATGTTTGCGGGGTGTGACATCCTTACTTGTGTCGCTTGTTCAAGAGGCCCATTAGATAAGCCAGCACAGTCGAGTCTTTCCCGCCAGATGCGCCTATGGCCACCTTGTCACCTGGCTTGAACAGGCCATTCGTGGTCACAGTGTTGTGCACCTCTTCCTCGAAGGCCGCAAAGAAACATTCCTTGCAAAGCTGCAGCAAAGCACCCAGGAAGCGAGTCAGCAAGTAACATCCTGCACGAACCAAGATCGCCCGAGGCACGCCATTGGCCTGGCGGTCCCCTGAGCTGCACGGAGAGGGTCACAAGTGTTGCTGACGCCAGCAAGGCGATGGCCTTCACTGTGCCCCCCCCCCCCCTCTCCATCCCCTATGTTCGCATGATCCTTGTTGAATGATAAACAGCACCAAGTGCGATACCAAGTTGAATATCAAGGGCCACACCTGCTCGTGTGTCTTCGGACGTTTCAGGGCCGGCTTCGCCGATTGACATGCATGGCACACTCGAGGCATGTTTTGGGAACACCGCGAGACCGGCACCTCGGGTGCAGAGTAGCCACTGACGGCAAGAGGAAAGTGGAGCCGCTGCTCGTTTCGATATCTACCAACGCGGCAATACGGTACTTGCACCTCAGCCGCCGGGGCTTGCGTGTATGACAGTGGAGGGCGGGTCCGTCTGCTCCAGACAGTGGAGGGCGATCGGCCGCTATCCCGGGCCTGGGCGGATACGCCGACCTGGCCGTGTTAGGGGCCCTGCTCTGGGCCGACCCACCGTTCCAGAGTTCTAGCCCGGGGCCGACCGCAACATTATTTTTTATTTGTTATACTCACAAATTAACCCTTAATATGTGAAGGGACATGTGAAATAGAAATAATCTGTCCGTATTTCGGTGCCGATGATATTTTACAATAATCTACCAATATAATAATAATCTACCAATAAATCTACCGATATAATCGAATAAGAAAGTATCACAGGCGGCCCGGTATTCATCAGACCGTCCGACCGACAAATACGCCGTTACTCGCTGCTGTTTAATTCCATCGTTAATAGCCGGTAAGCAGCGACTCCCTAGTCGCTACTGATAGTAGTACAGTAGCTGCTGCCGTCCATTTTCCCACCGACGCGTCGACTCCGTGGCGCGCCGAAAAAATAAGGATTATCTGTTGCCGCGCTTTTCTTCAAAAGGCGCTCCCACTTGCCCAGCCGGAGCGCGATATGTTCTTCAGCGAGATATGGTTAGCACACCAATCACAGCTTGTGCTTTTCTTCACCCGACGCGCTGCAAATACTTGAGGAAATAACACTCAATATACCCCCCTCCCCCCTCAATCTTTTCCGCAAGAAGGACCTCGGTGCACGCGCTTTCGCGACAGGCGCCCAACTACCTAATAGGGCGGGCAGACAGTGGTCGAGATGGCCGCAAAGAGACTGCTGGTGGTCCTGAGCGTCGTATGTTTCTTCGTATTGGGTAAAGGCTTGACACCTGTCGTGTCCACCAAACTTCGTCCTGCGTGGATTGTCTCACACTAAACAAAATCTGTTACAATCCCTGCCGAGGTGTGCGCGAAGAGATTTACCAACAAATGTGCGATCGCTGCTGTGATGCTAGGTATCCCCGTGTGGTACAACACCACAAGTGTGAACAGACCCACATTACCGTATGATGAGATGCTGAACTATGCAGTTGATGATTCAACCTTGCCGACAACAGTGAGGGTCTGGCTGTGTACAGGTAGGGGAGTGCCAGCATCCTAGTCTCCTTGCCAGACTCATGCATGTCACCCCGATCCATGAATGCGTAATCCTGATGTATCGAC
Organism: Tetraselmis striata; assembly: GCA_006384855.1. Lineage (NCBI taxonomy): Eukaryota > Viridiplantae > Chlorophyta > Chlorodendrophyceae > Chlorodendrales > Chlorodendraceae > Tetraselmis > Tetraselmis striata. Next base: position 16,456 of record VCJN01001025.1, on the reverse strand, counting down.
TGCCGCTCAATTGACTAGCTGAATCCCATGGATGATGTGCGGGCGGTGCGCCCGATTGCTCAGAGAACGCGCCGGGCAGCATGGAGAGCACGCGGCCGGGAGGCCCAGTCGACGCCATCATGACCTTCCTGGACAGGCATAGTATCGACGTATTCTCCGCAAAGGTGCGAGCGACTCTCATGTCTTACAGATGCATTACAGTGAAGCATGAGTCAATTGGATGACGGATGGGAAATGGGATTGACATCATCGACCTGACTTTGGCACCCTCACAATGGGCGCTGGCACATCGCAGGGCCCGCAGATGGCACTCACCTGGGTGACGCCAAACGGATGCGAGTCTGCTGATCCACTGAAGTTGCTGCGGGGGCGGCGCGTGTCCATGCCGCATGCGTCCCTGGATGCATGCCCTTCTGTGCTTAGATGGGTTCAAGGGCTGTCCAGCAACACCTCCAGCGCCGCCATGGAAGACGGCCTTGCTCACCTATTGGCGGAACAGGGCATAGACAGCAAGCCGGTGAGGATATTCCACTTCCTTTCTGTCCTTTGGCAGCGCAGTGCGACCCTTGAATACTGTATGTTGCAACTGCAAGTAGCTGCTGTGCTCACAACCTCAGGCATGCTGAGATTTGTTGTCTACAGGGTTTCTACGACATCTTCCTGATCGAGAGCACGTCTTTGCTGAACTTGGACGCCACCAAGGGCCTGATACTTGGAAGGAGCCGCATTTCTTGGCTTGCTGGCGACATGTGGGAACAAAGAAGTGCGCTGGCCACTGTTTTGCAGCTGCTAGTTGCATGTTTTAGCCGCTGGAGGTCTTTGCGGAGATGTATTGGTGGTTGATGTGGGTATTTGTCTTCCAGGCTCTTCCGCGAGGTCATTCAGCTCGCTGATGGCGAATGCGGTCGCCATGTCGTCAGCCTCATTTGGCGAGGTAGCCGCGGCGTCTGAGACGGCGCTGCTCCGCAACGGGCACGCAAAGATAATTCTGAGCCTTTGCAACGGCGATCCACCCAGTGGGAGCTGCAGGTACCCGGAATGGAACTGTCATATCACGTGTGGGTAGCTGCTGAGGATTGCCGCCGTTTTGGCGTGTCTTCCAAATTCAAAGTCGCCAGTCCGATCCATTTTTTTGTTTCTGGGCACCTAATGGGGAATTATTTACTTCGAGCTGGTCTGCCATACGGCTGGCCTGACCCGCCATCAGACAGTGTTGGCCTAATTGCTTCCCATGTTGCGCAGCTGGGATGGGCATGGGTTGGCCGCCATGCTGCAGCCTGCGGTGGACATGCTGCTGCCGCTTGGCACCATGAATGTGGAAAGCCAGATTTTACAATACACCAGGTGTGCAGTGATGCCTGTGTTCACTGCGATCGCTGTCTGGTAAGCTCACCAGCTTCACCGACAATTGAGTACTATATGATGACACGGGTGAATCCACAGGGCAAGAGTCCGCGGCGATTGGAGTGCGAAAGAGTCCTCATACGTGATAAGCTCGGACGAGCTGCCTTTTTTCGTGGACCTGGAGTGGAATCTCGAGCCTGACAGGGCTGTGCTGTCAGGTGTGTCATGGCCCAGAGTTCAGAGTTCAGAGCTGTCAGGAATGACCACATGCGGTCAATCCTGGCCTGATTATGGATGGTTCTCAGCTGCCTCATGGCAGCTGAGCTAACCGGTGGGGCTGCCTTGTCAGTCCCGGTCAGCACGCTGGTGTCAGCATTGCAAAAAGCCAGCAGTAACATCAGCTGCCCCCCCACCTACTAGTACATTTAAAAATTTTAAATTACTAAGCCTGCAGTCAATTGTTTGACTGATTCCTTGCCTCCCTGCGTGGCATCAGCACTAAAAACCTGTGTGGCTTATGGCTGCGCCATCACCAAACTTGCCATTGTGTTGGCAGTGGTTGAGAGTCCCATGCCCGATTGCAGGCCAGGAGGGAGAGGAGACGGCGCAGACTCAACATGAGAACAATGTGATGCACTGGATAGTCTATGTCCCCCCTCCAGACCAAAGGCCTCTCCAGATCAAGGATGTGTCCTCAGGATCACTCTTGGCAGTGCCAGCATTCACCATGGAGTCCTGGGGAGGTGTGGTCCTTTACAGTCCTGAGAAGGTGTGCCACGCAATAGTGCACTATTGGCCAGTTTCATATCAACCACTGTCGTTATCTGACCTCCACGGGCACTTTTCTGGCAGGGATGCTGTAAGCGCGGACCAGGTGGCACTCACGAGGGCGAAGTGGATGGCACCACATGTGATTCACGCGGTCGATCGTTGGAGCCTGAGGAAAGCTTGGCGCTTCTGGCTGTTATGGTCACACAGCTTCGCCATGGACTGGGGTTGCGAGACAAGCCTTCCACCGACATCCTCGGTATAGCCCCACCTTGCCAAGTCCGGATCTCGTTGTCATCTGAAGTAATTTATCGCCAACCATCAAGACAGTGTCAGTATAGTGTTCTCTATCCATCAAGATGGTGTTCATTGGGTGCTGTAGGCACTCCACATCATGCCGTGCGACATTTATCACTGCCATCCACTGCCATTTATTATGCTTGTGCTGCATCACGCTGAGCTCTGGCTTCCTGTGCATGTGGGTGTAGGCAATCTCTCTGTCGAGACTGTCCATGAGGAAAACCCAGGCTTTGCATCATGGGAGGTAAGCGAATGTTGTCTGCGCAGAGGATTGCCGGGTTGTCTAAGCGATGCGTCTGACATCTCTGCACATGGCGATCTCGTGCCAAATAAATAACCCGACAGATCGACACATTGCTTCGGGGTCAGTTCATGAGGAACATGCAAGTTACAGCCTCGACACTGTCCAGCCTGGCGGAAGTTATCTCTAACCTCCCCAATCTGGACATTCCGAAGGAGGTAGGTTGATGAATATCCACTTTGTAGCGTAGCTACTCCAATACTGCACCGATGGCTTTACCATAGCGCACCATCAATAGCGCTCAGCGTTTGCATGCAGAAGCTAATGCGCTGTGGGCGGCTGTTCATTGAACGAAGGTTTCAGGCCTTGTGGATGACGCGCTACGCGGGCTTCAGAGTGCACGTGAAGCGGCTGAGCATGGACTGTACCACAAGGCCGCAGGTACCACATATTTTGTTTTCCTATGGTGCGGTGTTTTTGCTTTTGCAGTAACAGCAGATGTACTGACTGGTTTCAATTGTGGTAGCGGAAGCGCGTGCAGCCAAGGCAGCTGCCGATGCTGCATTCTTCCACCCCTCCATCATGGCAGAGCGCAGCTACCCGCTGCAGCATTTGGTGGCTATGTACATGCCCTACTTCCTGCCCATCTCGGTTCCTGTACTCGTTGGTATCAAGTCGGAGCTGTTGCATCGTGCGAAACGGGACAAGGATCAAAGCAAAAAGCAATGCTAGTGCCCCCTCTCCGGAGCAACTCCTGAAGGATAAATGGCATAAGTGCACGAGACTACAGGTAGGACGCACACTTGGCCAATAAGCATCGATACGCAATTTTGGTTATACGGGCTAAGCCAATGCCATTTTGTAACTTACTCAATGGCATCAATAATACACTCCTATTTTCAACAAGGCACGCGGATCCCATCTTTGCAGAAAATGACGCTCAGACAGTGATGCTAACATTGCTGCTGATGATATTTACACTGATGATAATACTGATGATAGTACATATTACATATTACATGTTATTGATGGCATTGCTGATGATGATATTACAGTCATGATAATATTGCTGATTTATCCCCAGCAGCGCGAGAAAGAAATTGTGCAATACATTCCTGAAACAAGCAAGCATTCATGCTATTCAGACTTGCTTTGCGCTGTGCTGCAGCCTGCTGGGCGCTTGTGGATCGTTCCCAAGCTATGATGAGCTACGGCATATGCTGGACCTGCTGGTTTACAGTTTCTTTGCATATGACCTGGCACATGGTTCACAGCCGTTATATTTCCAGGTGTTGCATTTTCACCCATGTCAATAAGGGGTGACCTCAGGGGACATGCATGTCACACAGCTCACCGGCAGATTTTGCCTTGTTTCCTACACCTGCCCACAAAACCTTGCCCCCTTGTCAAGCATCAATTGTACATTGCCCCATTATGAGCCCTCACCTTCGTTTTCGGCCGCGCCCTTCTATGTGTCATACGTGAACACGACATCATGCGTGGGGGGTGCCCTAAGTGGCGTTTGTTGGGCTCTCGTTGTAAATGCCATACGTGTGCGTGTCATTGTTCAGGGTTGGTAATGAATTTGATAACCCAATGTCACAAGGGCACGAATTTTTATATCGCACGTATATGCGCTCTATCTGTACGGATGCACGCCAAGAGTTAGCTCAGTCTACCATGGTAGAGCACATTCACAAAGGCGCGCTCTCCCCACCGTCGGCATACAAGCAAGTGAGCAGTTCCCGCAAAACGGCCAATACTGCGATTAGGGCTTGCTCCGAAACCAGCCCACCTACAGCTGCAGTCCCCATTCAATGCGCCCTTGGTAGAGCCGGGCTTCAGCCCATACTGCGCAAGGGCGCAGCCCCCGAGTCAGCGGGTGGGTCCATATGGTCACCTGCTAGGGAATTGTTCAGGGTATGTGGTAGGGCTGGCCATCAATACGCTCCCGTCCATATTCTGCTATTGGGTTGCGCCTAGCGGGCCCCTAAGCGGGGTCTTCTTCCTTCTTGTCTATCTTGCTGAGGCTTCCAATGATTGGTCTGGCTGGGCTTCGGCTCTCAGTCCCCCCCCCCCCCCCCCCCCCCCCCCCCCCCCCCCCCGCCCCCCCCCCCGCCCCCCCTTTGCATGTGGCTCAGGTTAGGATTACACCCCCGTCATACGTTCGGTATTCGATATCGTTTGATTTTACGGTACGGGTACGAGTACGGTTTGTTTCTGAATGGACGCGCGTATATTCTAGACCAGGCTCGCTTGATATTCGTCTGATACGCCAAGATAACGACGCGGTACCGCAGCGCGTTTTTACGACTGCTGACTATGGTGTACATAGTAGTAGTCGCTACCGGTATGGTGTCAAGTACACTTCAGTGCCCCGGGCCACGGCTGTAGATCGGTTTGAGCGCTCCCTGTTGGGCGACATACAACGGGGGTTGGCTGCGCGGGATGCGGCGTGGCACAACACAGAGCCCGGACAGAAGGGTCCTCTTCGAGACATCCTGGATATGTCGGAGTACACGGGCATGGTCTTCGGCACAGTGGGTGAGGTGAGCAAGGGGGTGCACCGCACAGTGCGTGGTATCGCATGCTTTGCTGCGGATCGGGGTGCCCTCTCATCGCGGGGCACTCGGTGCATCACCCGGGCTCACCAGGAGGCCTTGCTCGCAAGAGATTTCCTCGGGGTCCTGAGCTTGGTGGCCGCTCGAGAGCGCGCTCGCTGCCTCATCAGACGGCGCAGATTCGTCTGCCATCCCGTTGTTGAAGTTGCACAGCACGTCCGAGGATCACCCACACACACACGTGCTCGCGTGGCCCGGACTCTGAACCGTGTGCGCATCACTCATCCATCCCGCCTTATGCGGGATGCGGGCCGCTTTTAGGCGGCTTGCTGTGTTGATTTTCTAATTCTGGGGAACTGCCTTTTCTGTAATTCACACCGGTATGGTGTAGCCGCCTCTTGTCCCTCACATATACAGCCCCGCGTCCGCCGACCCGGGGCCCGGCGTCCGTCGACAGACGGGCGACGGTCGAACGACGGCGTCCGGCGTCCGGTTCCGGTACACGCGGCGGGCTTGGCGTTTCGCGCCGTGCCCGCCCCGTAGACCTGACGACCGGCCCGACCGGCGCGGCCTCGTGCGGGATGCGGGCCGCTTTTAGGCTGCTTGTAGTGCTGAGCTTTTAATAGCGACTGCTGCTTTTAGCGGTGGGTTGGTTTTTTTCCCCGCCCCCGGGACAGGGTTTGTTACTGTCCTTTTTGCACACCAGTATTCATCGGCCCGTTTTTACGCGGCTAGTAATCCTTCTATTTGATCTGTTTTTTAAATTAATACTGCTCTTCAAAGAATTATTAACAAATCTACCGCTGAAAGCAGACCTGAAAGATCAACACTGCAAGCCGGCTGAAAGCGGCCCGCATCCCGCACGAGGCTCATCAACCCAAGAGGTAGGGGCACCTCCACAAATCCCCGTCGCGAAGCGCCGTTTTGTAAATTACATTGGATTATTTATCAAACACCATAGTCATTTGTGAGTGACAAGCACACAAGCAAGGCCGTTGCGCTGCAATATCTCTGCCTAGTGCTGCCAGGCTGTTGCCTAGTCCTAGAGAAAGTGCCGCTCATTCAGGATATAGAGTTGTCACTATAGCAACACGTGCATGTGCACCTGCCCACAAAAGTCTTGCCCCCCTTGTCAAGCATCAATTGTACATTGCCCCATTATGAGCCCTCACCTTCGTTTCCGGCCGCGCCCTTATTCCATGTGTCATACGTGAACACGGCATCATGCGTGGGGGGTGCCCTAAGTGGCGTTTGTTGGGCTCTCGTTGTAAATGCCATACGTGTGCGTGTCATTGTTCATGGTTAGTAATGAATTTGATAACCCAATGTCACAAGGGCACGAATTTTTATATCGCACGTATATGCGTTCTATCTGTACGGATGCACGCCAAGAGTTAGCTCAGTCTACCATGGTAGAGCACATTCACAAAGGCGCGCTCTCCCCACCGTCGGCATACAAGCAAGTGAGCAGTTCCCGCAAAACGGCCAATACTATGGTAAAGGCTTGCTCAAAAGCCAGCCCACCTAGAGCTACTGTCCGCATTCAATGCGCCCTTGGTAGAGCCGGGCTTCAGCCCATACTGCGCAGAGGTGCAGCCCCCGAGTCAGCGGGTGGGTCCATATGGTCGCCTGCTAGGGAATCGTCCAGGGATAACGCGACGGCGAGATAAACGACAAGAAACATATATATGCCTGAGATTTCGAAGGACATCGCCGCAAACGCAGGATCCTTCCCTTGGCAAGGGTGCTTATTGGCGGGGTTGACCTAGATGCGACTCCGGGCACTGAGACGGGCTTTACGGCGACGGCAAGGGGCGCCTCCGCATAATTGCGAGTAGGGCAAGACGTGTGAGCAACAATAGGCGGTATTGAAATCTGCAAAGTCAAAGAAAACTTGATTACGGTGCATATGAGGTGCAAACGGCGAAACGCCAGGCCTCACATGAAGGTGCTTTGCGGTTGTATGCACGGATTCCGGGTCTGCTAACTGTGTGTCGGAGGAGCAATATTTCCCACAATCGTGGCCTTCGGATATTCAAGGCTTCACAATCAAAAAGTACACCTGTCGAATTTTATCAAGGCACGGAGAGAGGCAAGACGGGGCGGGGGGGGGGGGGGGGGGGGTGCACCTCCCAGACGGAGGGGATGATCACATGACGGTGTCGGGAACGGGAGCAACCACCTTCGTCGGTGGCGGTTGAATCCTCGACTGCGCATATCGGGCATGGGCGTCGGGCGGCGGCTTCATTCAGCATGATACGAAGTACGCGTAAACAAAGTTGTGGACGCATGGCAGAAAAGCATGGCAAAAAAACCGTTTTTGACGCGCGAGCACGACAGATTGACGGGCACATGTGCGAACCCTTACTGGGGGGCGTGACTCTCTGCCCGAATTGGTAACAATAACTGGGGGTTCGCTGGGGTGGGGATATGTGCATGCGGTGTTTTGAAAATCACACGACGAATCGGCTGGGTAGTTGAGGCAACGGTCGGTGTGTCTAGATAGCGGTTCTTGGTAATAACTGGAGTGAGTGTTGTAGAGAGGGGCGCCGTCTCCATCTGCGGGTCCGGCTGTGGAACATGTTGTGCTTGCAATTCTACTACGGCTGCATGATCGGGTGCCTCCGAAAGAGGGTCCGAAGAGGGCTCGGACGGCATGTCCGAAGAGCTCCGTGACATGGCCTCGGGGGGGCTAAAGCCGCCATCACGCGTTCCTCTACGATTTCGTTGGGGCGGATTTGGTGGGTAGGGTGTTTCTTGCACGGGGTCGAGCTTTGCATGCGGGTCGGCACGGCAGGTTTTGAGGTGGTGCTTTACATTGTAGGTATGCGGGCGCAACATACGGCCGCAAAGAATCAAGGGGTTTACAAAGGTGTGGGGAGCACCTGCCTGACGGAGCGACTTCCGGACCATCTCGTTGGGTCTTTTGGAAGGGAGGGGGGCGCCAGATTTACCGCTCATGGCGCATGTAATTGATGCGTGTTGGTGGGAGACCAATTTGCGTGGGTGAGAGGGTTGTGAGAGAATGCCGCGCGGGAGGTGACTACCAGTACTTTCTTTTATCGTAACATGAGAACCGTTGAAGATTTTAGTGCTTTGTGCAGTATACATAACCATACTCGTATTCGGTGCCACTACTCCCAAAACGGCCCATTCTCGTGGGACCGAACACGAGCTTGCAAAACGCCCCAAATCGACTCGCAAACGATACTTCTCTCACGGGCACGGGCCGGCACGATATTGCTTCGCACTGACAGAGCCGGGAATCGATCTCGGGACCTCATGGGTAGGAGACAACCGCTCTATCGAGCGGACATACAACGAGGCATGTGGCGTCGTCGAGCCCTCCCTCAATTTCTTGAGTTTTGGTTGGACATATGTCGCACTCCCGTCGAAATGCTTTGCTCCCGCCAAACGGGTAGGGCAGACCTTTCTTAGGTAGGGTAGTGCCGGGTATTATGAGGGCAGTGTTTTAGACGGTGATCCCACAGTGTTATTTGAAGTTCCGTCCATGGCCTGCAACTAGTCTAATTACACGTGTACAGATGATCTTCTGCTCATCCCTCCAAACACCTGTATCATTTCGAGTAGTACATTCCGTAGTCTGATTTGATGATACTATATGGTACGTGCACAGAGGTCGCCTGCCTGGCGGCTGGGGGTCATTTGTCCTCATCCAGCTCGTCCGGGGGGGGGCGGGGCAAGCCGCCAAGGCGCCAAGTCCTTCGTCCCAGCGGCGGAAGTGGACCGGGTGCCGCAACCAAGGTGACGGCGATGTAGCAAGGCCGTTCACCCAAAACTAAACCAGCAGCTGAGCGCTGCCTGCTTCGTCCCAGCGGAGCTACAGGTAAAGCTCCTGCGGCACATACGACCTCGCCTTTGTTTCGGAGCTAACTAGTCCGTGCACCTGCTGCGCGGGTACATCCGGAGTTGTGAGTTCGCCCACCGCTCAGATCTGCCCTCGTCCTTGGGCACATCTGCCGCGTTTCTCGCCTCCTGTTTTGATGCAATGCTTCCGGATATTATTCGCTATCATTATCCCACTTTGTCTCCATCTCCGACACTCTTTTCCTCCGCCGCCGCCTGATTCGACTTCGACCGCGTTCGTGCTGCAACTGCGTTGCCTCCAACTTGTCTCCCACCTAGCAGAATGTCAGATGTCCACATCCATCAGTTTCTTCAATCACGGGATAGCGCACGCCTACTGTCGCGGGTTTGCGCACGCTAGGTCAGCCGCCGCCACCGGCTGAGGTATCACCATGTATTTGCCTTACACGCGTATCCCGCGGGCGCCGGCCCAACAGTTTCTCTAAACAGCTCTGCGCGCAGTTGTGCCAGACGCCGTGGGATTTCTCACCTGCTCGCCGCTCCCACTCGTCACGCCTCAGCGCAGCGGGATCTCTACTGTCCTGCGTGGCAGTGTTTCTCGACACCCCCCTCTTTCGCGCTCTGTTGAATGTACTATATACTGTGTCAGTACTTAGCACCCGTTGTTTGCGGCCTTCTGGCGGCCGCGTGCCCGCTCCCACGCGCCGGCGTCTTCCCGCCTGCGCTTATTTCTCCGGATCCGACACTTCCTGGCAACGCAACCCTTCTTGCGTGCTGTTTAGTGGCCTCGTCGTTAAGGCTTTGGCTGGCGACACCGTGTTTGGCTAAAGCACCTTGCACCGACGTCATCGCTGGCTTCCCATAGTTAATTTCTGTTATTTTCTCGAGTTGAGACAATAGGGGACAGAGAGGTGAGCTGTTACCCGTGACTACTCGGTACCGATACTGACTGATCCTGTGTCTTCTCCCCGTGCAGAGTTTTCAAGTTCACATCTCCTTTGATCCATCATGAGCTACGGTGGTGAGAAGCCCTTTTTGCGCTCTGCCGACGTCGCCCTCGAGACGATCTCGCACGTCGGCAAGCTTTTTGGCCTCTCTCCTACTTGCCTTATGAGTACGAGTACGACAACGCCGATAGCCTCGCAGCCATCGCCGAGATGCAGTTGCATGTCGAACTCTTCGCTGGCTTCGAGAGCTATCGGATTTTCTCGTCTCCCCTGGTGTCGTTCTGGTCATCGGTGCTGCGACGTTGTCGGCGGCGCAAAGCGGCTACGCCATAGTTATCTAGTGCACCCGTGCGAACGCTATCTTTCGAGCCAAGTGAAAAGCACCTCAGTAAATACTGACGCCGCATTTTTTACATATATTTGGAAATAAGCCGGAAGTGTGCGTTGCTGTATTTGTGGCAAGAGGTGATGGTGTGGGTGCGAACGCGCAGGTGACTATGGTGGATGGGGCGGTGGCGGTGGCGGTGGTGGTGGTGATGTGAGGCCGGGTGACTGGACCTGCCCCAACTGCCAAGCGAATGTGTTTGCCAGCAAGCCCGCATGCTACCGCTGCGGCGAGATGAAGCCTGAGGGGGCTGGTGGTGGCGGCGGCTACGGTGGTGGCGGTGGTGACTATGGAGGCTTTGGTGGCGGCTATGCCAGCCGTGGTGGTGGCGGCTACGGCGGCGGTGGTGGCATGGGGGTGCGTGGCACTTGCAAGAGTGGCTGCCCGCGTGAATTCGAGACACACTTGGTGTCGAATGTCCAACTATGATTGTCATCTGAAAGTGCCCCTCCCTCCCTTCCCCTTCCCCTCCCCCCTTTCTGTGCTACTAAGGGTCAGGTCTGCCGCGACTTCCTGGCCGGCCGCTGCACCCGCCAAAGCTGCAAGTATGCCCATGACCCCGCTGGAGCCCCAGCTGGAGGTGGCTACGGTGGAGGTGGCTATGGTGGAGGTGGCTACGGTGGAGGTGGCTTTGGTGGTGGTGGCGGCGCGAGGCCTGGAGACTGGACCTGCCCCAACTGCCAGGGCAATGTGTTTGCCTCTAAGGTATCTTAATATGTGCCAACCTGCTCGGAAGACCCACGCGCGATCCAAGCGTTAGGGGCCTCTTATTGACATTGTCCATGCTCGCTGACTTACCGCCGCCTGTGCCCCTTTTCAGAGTGCCTGCTACAAGTGTGGCACCCCCAAGCCTGACGGCATGGCTGGAGGGGGTGGCTATGGTGGCGGTGGCTACGGTGGTGGTGGCTACGGTGGTGGCGGCTATGGTGGTGACCGTGACCGTGGCTACGACCGTGGTGGTGAGGGCCTTGGCGGCCCTGTGTCGGGAGGTGACCAGTGGGGTGGCGGCGGCTACGGCGGCGCGCCTGGCGGTGACCGCTGGGCCTAAGCGTCACAGTATGCTCGGCTTGGATGGTGGTGTGCTTCTCGCGGCCATGCGGGTCAGGCTCATGATGGAGCTGCAAGAGTCCGAGGTCTTCAGTGTAGCGTAGGAGCGGTCGCTGAGCTATAGTGGTTCTGGGTAGTCATGGTGTTATGGTGGTGTGGCGCTGCGCGTGGTGAAAATGGGCAAGAATTGTGGGAATCAAGCGATTGGGAATAAGCGGCAGGTGGCGCGGCGGGGCTATTGGAGACGATGGATGTGCTACAGTGCTTGACAGTAAGTGAGCGTTCGGAGCTGGATACCATTCCCCGGGCACCTAGCTCTTTCTAGTTCATGGTTCGAGGCTATGCTGATTAATCACATCCGACCTTTGATGAGGCAAGTCCTGCAAAGCTGAGTCGCGCCGAGCACCTCTGCCTGAACAACTAACCAGCAGAACACACATGCGGCGCCGCCTGTCTTTCCATGCCACTCTCTGGGCGGCGGCTCGTGCGTGTCGGGCGGGCGGGGGCCACGGCGCGGCGTGGGTGGAACACTTGCGCGGCGTTTCGGCGCGGCTGTGGGTAGCGATCTGAAGAAGTGATTCCGGTCAGGTGGTGGCTATGGCGACAGCAGCCGCGGTGCCCCAGGTGGTGACTCCTCCGACTACCAGAAGAGCGGCCGTGCCGCGCAGGTGACGGAGATGAGAGGGGCCTCTGCGCTCACCTCACCTGCCCCTAGCATGACTTGACTTGGCTTTTATGGATATGATATGCCCGGCGGCGTTGTTTATTTGCTGTAACACATTACGTAGGCCTTGGCCGACTCACTGATGAGTGGACGCAGAAGGGGCCGCTCTTCTCGCAGCCGCTCCAACAGCTCCGGAAGAAGGTCCTGCCCTCCCCTTCCCCCCTTCCATTTATGGGACGTCCTGATATGCACACGCTAAATGCTCTGGTGCGACTCACGTATCGTATGATAACATATCTGATGTGTGTTGCCACCCAGCCGTAGCAGGTCCAGGAGCCGGTCCAGGAGCAGGTCCAGGTCCCGCGACAGGCGTGATTGAGTTGTCAAGCCCTGATAAGAGTCATCATGCCATTGTAAGTGTCCGCCGCGTAAACAAGACCCAGGCATGCACATGAAGTCGGCGACACCTGACCCTTCTGTCCCAAGTCAGGCAAGACGTGCCTGAGACTGCAGCACATCCTTCAGTGTCTGTAGAACACCCCCCCCCCCCCCCAATAGATACTTTCCACGTTTAAGTCATTCCATCTTCCACCATTTCCGTGTGTGTGGGCGCTGGGGTGGCAGTTGGGGCAACTTAATAGAAAGCCACCCTGCTTTTCAGAGCTTCAATAACAATAGTCATCGCCATTTCGCTAAGTTACAGAAGATTGTTTTGCTGGCACACCCCCCGGGAGCAAAGGAGGTGTTCTTACCATTCCTTTTGCACGGGATCCTGTGAGTACGAAGTTATGTAAGGAGCCACCATGGCGATCAGTGCGAGAGCTGCTTATATCGATGCGTATTAATTGAGTTCTTGCTGTTTATTTGATTTTTATGCCACACTCGCCGTAGCCAGAGCGACATGAGTGTCACTATTAGCTGTCAGCAATGTGGAGGACTCGTATGGATGTCTACGTTGGGTCGGTAAGGGTGGACATGCTGATATGCACCCCCGTACAGTCAGGTAGGCTGGGCAACCGTGCGCCTCCGCCCACGCCAGCACCTCAGACAGCTACAAGCACGGTAATGATAAGTTTACAAAAGGGAATCTGCCCTACCTGTCTCGGGGTAGATGCAGATAGAGCTACACCGGAACTTCAGCAATTGTTTTTGATAGCGTGCAAGCAACCTCGATTCGAGACTCATATGACAGGTTGTTTTAGGCGGGACGGCACACCTATATCAATTTATGCAACACAATCATTCAATACCAGGGTGGGGTGAACAATGGCTTCCTCATGCCCAATGCTCTACCCGTGTCCGCTGGTGGGACTTGACAAATCATGAATGCTGTGTGTCATCCCCAGATGTACTGTTATGTGCTATTCAGGCTGCAATTTGATGCACATGTCTGACCACTTTTCACCCCATTGCAGCGCTCACCAGCAGCAGTTACAGCAAGCATGATTGGTGAGTTGATATCTCGAGGTTTTAGATCCTTATGTCCTGCCTGATCTATCAGGCTATTGCTTACATGTCGCCCCGAAATCTACTGTGCCCTTTACAAGCTACCAGCTTACCACTGTCAGCTTACCAATGTAAGCTACCAGCATACCAATGAGATGCGGACAGATTTCCACTGGAATCGCAAAGTTATTGTCTTCCAAGTAACGCTCCGGTCCACGAGCAGCCAGCGCCTGGTACAGTTCCACATCTGAGTATTACATGAAGATGCAGAGCCGTGTGCAGTGCGCAATGTTGCGCAATCATGGCTGCAAAGAGTTCATGCTGGCATGGGTCGTCAGTTCCACATTAAAGCCCAGAGCCAGACACAAATCGCCTGGGACATGGCGTGGAACACGGAATTTCTAATATTAATCCGGGTCACCAACCAGTTGCTTACACGTCTGCAGATAAATGCAGAGGTCATGCTGACGTAGCGCTCATAATGATATCTAGCTGGATGCTACTTGGTACGTGTGCTGTCAAACTCCGGATGAGGAATGAAAGAGCCCTGGCATCATTAGGCAGACAACACTTGGACCAAGTAGCTCTTGGCCCCGTTGTACTTTCAGGCGATCTGTGCCACTGTGCTCTGCGAGGCCGGATCCCAAACTCGGGGTGCTCATCTGAATGCTGCGCAGTGGTGCAGTATCGACCACTAGAGCTTCAACATTGTATCTTTATTCATCGAGTATCATCATCTATTGCAGGCTCTGAGGTTCATTCTCGGTGAGGGCGCTGGACTGTCGGTTTTTTAGTTTGCCCGTGAAAATGTAGTAGCTATGGGTGACGGCGACCCCCTAGGGACTTGGGGAGATTGTAGTAGCTAGGCCGCTGTATGGAACTGTAATTTGACTAGGTTCTTGGGTATAAATCCTGCCTATTCAAAACCCTGCACGACTCATAAGCGCCACAACCTATGCCATGCAAAAGCAATTCTCAGGCCGCTTATGGCAGATGAGTATAGCTGAGCCGAGTAATTTACAAAATATTACTTTACTTTAATTAATCGAATGTTACCATTAATTACTATACCCCCCACATGTTAAATTACCCCTGTGTTAAGCACACATGCTGCGCAATATACTGTTGCAGTGTGTGTCTGTGTAAAATGCACCATCAAACTTGCAGGACACATCATTGGCAACAAGTACGAATTGTTACATTGCTCCCCCACAGCACTCTAGAGTCATAACACACCCAACATCAGCTGGGGGCGTGGTGGTGGGGGCTGCTAGCTGCCTACCCTGCTCAGCATCCCTATCTGCCGCCTCCATGGCAACTACCAGTGCATCCTCTACCATGTCTAGCACATCCTTATCATAATTTTCAAGCAGGCGCAAGTTGACATAGCAATGCAGCAACTTGAAAATTTCTCATGCTTGAGAGATGCTTGAATTAATGGGAACAGTAGGCGGACCGAAGCTTGTTGAAGGCCCTCGGCGGCCAGACAAGGAGCAGACGCGCGGTGCGCAGCCTACCTTGTAAGCTCATGTGAACGGGCGCCCGCCGCCCGCCCACCGAATGGGCGCGAGTCCGCCGATACGCGGTTCACTACGACGCGGGATTGGGCTCATCGTGCGGCGCTAGTCGTTTCGCGACTGCTTGCGAGTTCACAGAGCGTTGTCCAGCTGTCTCGGACACTGCGTCGGCGCTAACGTTGGCTGAGACACGCCGCCACCAACAACAGATGCGCGCCAGTTCCGCCCGCCGGGCCCACTGCTGCCCGGGCCGGCGGGGGCGCGCGAGCGCGCCCGCCCCGGTGCTCCATGGAATCATTACTTACCGGTAAAATACCTTATTTTTACTGTCATTAATGGTTTTTTTACTAAGAAATACTACCCCACCAACAAATGTTCATTGTTACATCAGGGCTTTCACAAATGCGCACTACAAACAGAACTAACAGCAACTATTAAAGGTTGCCAGCAAAAGAGAGGCACAAGCATGAAACCAATGTCGAGCAGGAGGCCATGGAGCCAAGAAACAAGTAAGGAGGAGTCAAGGGAACCTCGAAGTCGCTTAGCTGCCGGGAACCAAAGGGACCACCGCCCCGGGGGTAGGCTATCAGCCGCGGCGAGGACGCTTGCAGCCAATGACCCGGGTCATAGCAACACAGGCCGACAAGCGACGCGACGCAGGCGCAGGAGCACCATCACGTGCCGCACGCGCGGCCGCGACCCCGCCAAAAACGTTGTCTGCATGTGCCATGTTGATGAGCAAGGAGAAACGGCGGCGCCACGCAGACAAGAGTTGGCCGATTTTTTGGCCAGTGTGTGTGTGGCTAGCTTTCGCGAGCTCCACCAAAAAAGCCTCAGCGTGCGGGGCCAGCGAGCCAAACTCGGAAACGGCGAAAGGAACAAAGCGAAGCATGCTCGCGGCGTTTCGGACACCCTCATCATACTTTTGGATTTTGTGGCGCTCTGCAGCCCGCAAAGCAGTCGTTGGATCCGAGCTTGACACGCCGAGGATAGGGGCAATGTTGGTATCGACAGCAACCGTGTTCCCGCGGATACCGCCATACCCAAAAAGCTCAACATCGGCCGGCCGGCCGTCGCTGCCCTTCGGAAGAGGAACAAACACCGACGCACGGGTCCGTGAGGATCTGGACACCCACGTCCAGCGCGGACTTCACGTCGTGGCAAATGTCGGAAAGGCCATGTGCCGCCCACTCGTGTGCGGCGTGATTGGAGTCGCCCCCAGAGCAACGTGCCACGTGATCAGCGTACGCGACCGCCCAAGTTGAAGGAGTGAAATCCACGCAAGCATCCTCAAAACGGGCCAGCATACCTTGTACCGAGAAGGAGCAAAAAACACAAGGGCAAGGCTCGCCACGGGAGAGGACATGAGCCGCCGGAAGGCCAAATGGGCGGCAAGCGGCAACGCGGA